>WURS02460232.1:0-13626 GCA_011762765.2 Rhinocypha anisoptera | reverse complement strand
CACTTATAGACATTCACACACAGAAACAAGAAAAAGATAGACTTACATAACGGAGAAATATTTCGGGGCTCCTTGCTTCTTTGTCAATCTGAGAGAACTGATCCTGGATTTCACTATGCCGAAATAGTATTTCTTATGTAGTAGAGATTATAGGATATTTTTCAAATTTTTATATTTAATTATTTAGTATGGGGAGAAACCCAATTGTGGTGAATAATTAACCAGATGGAAGAAACACTGACATCCACAGAATTTGATTTGTTTACATTAATTCATCTATGGAAATCTGAAATTTTCCATGCCGACAGATCCCTTTATTGTATTTAGGAGTGAAGACTCTATTTAGATGTGAAGCACAAAAATACAACCATAAAAAGATAACTGTAGTAATCCTTTTCCATTCCTTCATGTGGTAGGAACTAATCTATGGAATTCTCATTGGAAATGGAAATTGATTAATTCAATACAATTTCTTGTCTTAAAATAAGTAACACATTCGTAGAGGGAAAAAATGGATCTTTCACCTCAGGGCAGGTAGGGCAGGAACTTGCTTGTGTAGAATCATTTGTTGAAGCAGTACTCGGAGAGGAACTCCAACTATCAATGGTTGTGTCACACGGGGAACATGTCACCTGGTTGAAAAAATTGGGCAAAGAGAATAAATATATAATTATAGAACTCATGGGTATATAATAAGAATAAACTAGCAAAGTAAAGTGAATTCTCTCAGACTTTTTCACTCCTACAGTATACTGACTGTGTAATGAAACTGTATCTATATAGATTTATTTGTTTATTAATCAGTTGCACACACACCCACAGCACTAAGCCAATTTCGATGGCTCAATATAACAATGAAAATAGCAAGGACGAAACACATACATCCATGCCCTGGGTGGAGAATGAAAATCCACATAGCTGGGATTTGAACCCAGGACCTACGGATTGGTGGACAAGGGCATTAACCCACCACCACCAAGGCTGGCAATGTCAGAGAGTTACCTAATTTACAATTTGGACCTAATTTGATTGCCACTATAACATGAGCAACATGCTTAGAATACAATACAATGTATACTGTTAAAAATTTTTTCCACAAAATATCAGTTTTCATAGGAAAATAATTCCTACTGATACAAGAATTTAAAATATAATTTGAGGTGATATTTTGCCTTAGTTCGACTTCATAAGTAAAAGACCTCCCCACCATTTAATTCTCATTATTATGAGGCATGAATAATGTTTTTTGAGTATCACATTCTAATGCCATCATCTCTGAATAAAGAACAAAAAATTGTGGTAAAATATTATGAGGTATCATATCATTCAGCAGGCAGGCAAGATAACAAAAAGTTAGTTCTGCACTTTTCATTTGTTTGCTATTCTTTGTATCTGCATAATAACTGGAAATTACTAAATGATATTACATGAGTTCCAAATAGTAACTATTTTTCCACTTTCTGTAAGCAGGGAGTAATCTATAATATTTAAATATTTTTTACTCCTCTTTAAATGGTTGGGGATTTTTTAAATAGTAACTACCTTAGCCCTGAATATAAAGTATCCTAAATGTAGACAGTCAGCAAGTTAATTTTGTGTTTTTATGGTGAACTAATAGTCAAGGATCTAATCTATAATTTTCATAGAATTTTGTGGTAGATAATTGTAGTAAAATACTTATCAATGAAATAAAATTTTAAGCCTTAGATTTGAATAAGTTCCACATAATTAGCTATGCTTATCATTGAAAGAGAAATTATTTCTTAAATATTAATCTATTACCACTATGAAGACATTTACATGTTATCAGATTAATTTTTATTTGTTATATTACTGATTTACGTATCTCCTACTGTAGAAACAAATCAATTTATATTAAAATAGAATCTGTAAATTACATATATGGTGAATTTTCAAAAAATGTGAAAGTATTATTTAACAACACATATTAGAAAAAGAATGGTGTAGATGGAGCTAGGAGTTAAATTCCTCCACTTAATTTAATTTAATATATTTATTAATATCTCCTAATCCTATGAAGAATAATCAAACTGATAAATTACCTCCTTTGCCTTACACTAAAAATAAGACTGCACAAGTGAATGAATGAAGTTGCTCTTGTTGAATAATGCTAGTGAATAATTCAAATAGTTTATTCACTTTATGCAATAGTACTAATTTAACAGAACGGCATAAGAATAAGTGTGCACCCAACAAAAATGGTCTTACAACACCGAACATCAGAAGGAGACTGACAGGCTAGCACTGCTGTTGAAGGCAAGAAAATAATCACTAGTCACATGATGAAAAGACTATCGATAAAATTATTGTAAAATAGTATCCAACATCTTTTGCTGCTTTCAAAACATTTTCCAAGTATTATCTCAGAAAATCAGGAGAGAATACTTTGGACCATGGAGAAATCTTAATTTATTTATTAAATAGTATCTTAGAATAAAATGGACAGAGCAGTATGAGCATTTGAAAAATAAATGAATTTTTGCAAACATGGAATAAATAGAAGCTTGAGTGAAGACATAAATAAAAGTTTATTAAAAAGACTTATATGAAGTTTGTTACTGAATGGTTCTGATTCTTATACCTTGAAAAAAGAAAGAGCTTAGAAACTCCTAAGATGTGTGTTGGAGAAACGATAGAAAAAAATAAAATGGAATAAAAGATAACAAAATGCAGAGGCACTAGTCTTACAGGAGGCCAAAGTGTTTTCTTAGGATATTACCAGGACACAGATACTTGCAGTGAAAAAGGTCACTAGGAAAAAAGGAAGAGTTTATCAGATATGTTATTAAGGTACTCTATGTGATATCCAGAATTTGGATCCTGGGGTAATTTTTCAATCTCACTGTCTTGTATTGAAATAATTTTCATAAATAATATGTTTAAAATTATTATTTCAATATTGTGAATGTCTAATTAGGAATGCCCTATTATGTAAATATGGAAGAATTTTTTTTCTACTGAAATTAGAAGAACACAAAAAATCTTTGGAATTTATGAGTACCCAATTAAAGGAAAGTGAAAAAAATACTATTCTTTAAATTTATGATCAGTAATATCTTTTGGAAATGGTTTTGTCATACCTCTGAGCATGATGGGCAAGAGCACTGTGTAGTATCAGTAGATATAGTGGTAGTAGTTGTTGTGCTATGCCTGTCAGTAACTGGAAGTGTAAGTATTGTAGATGGTTCACAAGGTGGGCATGGAGCATCCTATTAATAATAAAGTTTTGTGAATATTGTCAAATTATTTTGGCATTGTATTTTTTTAAAATTTTCATTGATTAATTAATTTAGGTTTCATTTAGATCTTATTAACTTACATTAAATTAATGCCCCAGTAATAACTTGATTTTTAAATTGAATTACACTTTGAGCAAATGGCCAATCATCAATTACAAAATATATTAAACTGGAATAATTTATTTACATATGCTCTAAGAACAAATTAATTTATATAATATGCTAACACAAAAGTTAATGTTCTAAAAAATCAGAATGACACAAAAGCAAGAATTATTTTGCAGCACTTACAGAGCAAGTAGCTGGCTCAGATGTAGTTGTAGGCGGTATAACCTTTTCCGGAAAAGCAATGAATATTGCGGCATATCCTGGTTCTGATGCATTAACAACTGTTGCCTAAGTTTAAGATCGAGAGATTAATTAAAAATTCTATTTTTATCATATTTACCTCTTTATATATCTATATTGATTAGTGTTATCTCACTATTTGAATAAGTAAAATATACTAAAGGTAAAGGTGTTCACTCTGAAAATTCAATTCAAATAGTATTAAAATTATTACTAGCAATAATAAAATTTTTGATTGATTTAAGAACAGATAAATTGGTAAAAATGAAGGGGGAAAGTAGCACAGTGTTTCATAATTCATCTAATTTTAATATATTTTTAAGGGATCTAATGGCAGAGAAAATACAAGGTAATCACCATATTATTTGTTAAATCAGAAATTCCTTTATTTGTATAAAGTTTAATGACTGTATCATCATTGGTATATTTTTTTATAAGCCATGGGTACTTAAATTCAACTAGTCTTTAATCGATGAAAATTAGCTACCTCTTAATAACATACCAATGGCAACTCATGAATAATTTTTTTCATGAAGGGACTTAAACAGAATAATTTATAATAATTACAGTTTAAGAACATTTTAGTTAAAGAGGTAGAAAAGAGTATCTCTGTATGCAAGGATGACCATAATAAAAATATATAATCACAAATTTCATGACTTTTTTCTACATATTGATTTGTATATTTATATTAATACATATATAGTATTATTAATTTATTGGATGCAGCATTATTAATTTATTGGGCTATGACATTTTAGCACCTCTTCAATTCATAAAAAACTCATTTGGACAAAAACAACACTAAATATTAATTATCAATGTTATAGATGTGTATAAACCAATCAAATTTTGCATCAGGATTGTACTTACAGTTATGGAAAGCAGTGCAAACCTAATTTCATAGTTATCAATTTTGTTCTTGAGATAAATATTTATGCCATTGTCTTTATCGCTCCATTTAAAATATTCTGCCCCCACTGAAAAATATTAGTATTTATTTAAGTGCTAAATATTTTATTCTGGCAATACATATCTTTAATTTAACTATTTTACTCCTGCTTGACAATTCTACTACTCATCTCAGCTTTTGAGAAAATTGCCACCAAAATATGTAGTATCATCTCATATTTTTATTGTCAATTTTCAAATACAAAACCCCATATGTCCATTCATACTATGGGTCGAATGTTTACAAAAGTTGGGACACTAAATAAGAATAAAACTTAATGTGCATCTTGAAAATTATCATATCATATAGGACACCTTAATCCACAGCAATCATATAATGAGAGCATTCTGAATAAAATAATCTTTGTCTCTTTTGGATGGCCAAAATAGATGGATAGGCCAAAATTATCCTAGATATAATATGAAATCATTTCTAACAAATTATTTAACTTCATTGTAATGAATTTATAAATTGAATTGTACTACAGTATCAAATCAGAAATATTGAGAGCAAATTGAAATCTAATTAATTTTAGAAATTGCTATGGATCAAGGAAAGTAGAGCCTCAGAATATAACAAGACTGCTAGCTAGTATATAGTCATATTTCATAAACAAGAATAAGAAAGAAGACTTGTTACAGCCTGAAGTTGCTACTAGTTAGTAGGATAATCATTAATTAAAAAAATAATAAAATAAAATTATTTTCCAGGTGGCAACATTAGAAAAATTAAAACCAGTTGCTTGATAAGTTGACCAGTTTTTAGAACTAATAAAGGCAATAAATATAGCAATAAATACTGGGAATAGTAAATTGTATTTTTTTTAAAGCATGCTGTTGTTGAGAGTGAAGCATAACAATTCTTTCTATATACCTTTAACCTTTTTTTTTATCCCAAACAGTTAAACATCATAAAAGAAAATATATTGTGCTTGACAGCTATCTCATGCTTTTTGTAGGAGTAGGTAATTTGAATTGGAAGTAAAAACTGTTGATTATTGAAAAAAACAGAAAAAATTTACATATTCATTCCCTACCTCCAGACAAATTAACATTCAGTACACCATCAATAAGTTTTTCAAACGCTATGTCTTCTGGATCAACTTCCAGCTGAGTATTAGGCAGCATCTGAAAATTTCAAAGTTTATGACCTTCTGGCATATATAAGAGCCTTAAATTTATGTATTATTTTTATGAAAAAAAAGAAATATAGTTTTTAACTCTAAATGAATAACAAAAATTAAATTATGGTTGATAATATATAAACAGCAAGATTAATCATAATAAGATCAATATAGAAAGAATTGTTGATTAACCCAGGGTGTAGATGCAAATGAGTCATATGCAAAAAATATGTAATTGAGTTATTATTGTAATACCTACAAACATATTATGTGAATGCTTCAAAATAGTGAGTGGTTATCTAATAATAAAACATTATTTAAGAAATTAATGTAGGCAAAAATTTGTTAGTCCACCTTTTTTATTGAAACCATTTCATTATATGATTAGTATATTATATTAAAATCATTTTACAGAATTACTTAATTAAACATTGTGAGATTAAAATTGGTATTATATTTGGATATGCAGACAATAACATTAAAATGCTGCAGAGGCTTCCGTAGTGATTATAAGAAGTTCTGTGAGTCGAATCTGAAGTTACCAACCTGAATGTTGACAAAACTGTCATCCATCAGAACAAAACAATACAGGAGGGACCCAAAAACTCTGGTTCCAATATCTTACCTGATAATCCACAGATGAATTGTATAATGGTCTTCGGAAAATGGGTGAATCTGGTATTGATATGCTCTGGTCACGTGAAATTGTGACCGTCAAAGTTGAAATATTTTTTGGATAGTTTTTATCCTGTGTTGGTAAATATCTGTGTTAATATCAGAGTTATTTGAAAGAGCATCAAACTAACAATTACTAATATTTTAAATTTCAACATTATAATTATAATGAAAATTGGTATAGAATAGCTATAAAATGAGAATTTTACACAACTATTTATTCCAGATTACCATAGCAGTGAGAATAAAATTTAAATCCTGTGGTAGATTCAATTGAGATATAGTAAACAGCCTTGCTTGAAAAAATTTCTTTTTCTCATGACCATCCCATATATTTTCTTTGATTTCTTCAAGGTCCACTCTTAGCAGATGGGACACTGACTCTGTGTTGATAAAAATGAATATATTACTATATTACGATGATATTGAGTTGAGGTTATTATAGTTAAATTATGTAATCTGTAGAATAATATTATTTGATATAGCTGTATCTGGAAAAACACACACACACACACAAACACACCCATACCCACACACATAGTAACTAGTTTATACTTACCACTGATCGTTACTTCAAGTACACTTGTGAGGTCAAAATCATAAGCCCAAATATCATTAGTGTGTGTGATTTCTATTCCTGGTGGAAATGGCATTGGCAATTTATAAGATTTGCTTACTTGGTGGAATGCTGGTTTGTGGTTATCATTGTCTTTAATATAGAGGTTAAATGCCTGTCAAAAGAAATACTATTAAAATTGCTCAGAAATTACATAATACAAATACATAAGGAAATAAGTCCTTCAATTTATTTTTTTTGCAAGTGAAACGGTAGTTGTAAAGAAATTAAGCCTATTATAAAAATGGTAGATCAAAATTAGAGTACAGTTTATGCTTCAAAAAAGGAATGATTCAAGTGGAATAAATAGTTTCCTATGTAAGAGTTTATATAAATGTAATTGTTGTTTTAAATTCCTATTATTATTAGATGAGTGTGAAAATTATATTCCATGCATGGATTAATGGTTATTCACCATGCATTCTATTTAGAAAAATATGAAGCTGTATCAATGCTACTGTCATATTGCATAATTCTCCTGGAAAAATTTTTCAGTCCCTCTGAACAAATTTTCTGAAACTTCTTCTGGAAAAGATTCAGAACAATATGGCAACTGTTGCTTCCCCTTAGGTGACATTTTCAAAGACAGCATTAGAGTTAATTTAGACAGGAAAGCACCAGGTATTTCAACACCATTTCAAGTTTTTCGTGATTTGTATGATTTAGGATTTGGATCATATATATTTGTTACAATATCTCCTATGATATTTTTCCTTGAATGAACCTGAAGTATACCCAAAATAATACTTACAAAACTCCAAATTTCACCACTTTCACACATTACTGATACGCTTCGCCCAGTTTTGGAATCATTCTGAAAAGCAAAGCCTTGTGTTTAGTTTGAATCTATTTAAAACAGCAATTGTTATCTCTATGAAAAATGCGAATAGGACGCAGATAAAGACGACTTAAGGAGCAGGATATCTTTTGCATTTCGAGTGATGGGGAGATGGGAATTTTACTGTGTGGTGTATGTTCCATTCATTGTTCAACACATGAAAACAATTTGATACAAGATTCTGACTTGAACAAAAACTTTTCATTTTATATTCATGCTTATTTGTATATTGGTAAAAAAATTTAAAAAATCTATTTATACACGAAAATTTTACTGTTTTATCGGGGTTTTAATAATGATTGCTAAGGATTCCCGAGAGTGGTCCCTATTGTTGTTCCTTGTGGTTTGAGCCGAGTAAACAATGGGGAGAAAGCGAGATTTCATCATTTTTTATATTCAATTATTATTAATATGTCGATTATTTACAATTTATTATCTATCGTATTATATTCTACTCTTCCGCTTTCGGTCATTATTTTCCTTAATGACTTAATGGAGCAATAATGGGGACCGCTCTCAATACATACCCTCTTTATCCTCTGTATCCCCACCCACTTGTTAAATGCAAGCGCCAATTTCCCTGTTTTTTAAAAGGCGCAAATTGCCTCACTCACTGTCTGACTCATTGATACGAACTCCCGGATACGTTTACTTAGGATATCGGTCTTAAATTCTCAGAAAAGGTACCTATGCATTCAATGAGTATGGAATAAATCAAAAAACTCAAGAAAGTGACCCGGGTTCTAATTCAGAGACGTTTATTTTTTTTCATATAAAGTAATGGAAAAATAGGAATTTTTCCGTATAATAAAAAATTCATTCATACACATTATAATACGAAAAAATATTATATCAAATCTTACTAATATCAATCGGACTTAAACTTGAATAAAATTATATATTCTCTTATTTTTCACGTTTATTTGTATGACGGCATGAAAATAGAAAAAAATCGTTCAAGCACGAAGTTTTTACAATTTTAACGGGCATGGGTTGCTAAGGCTATCCGCATTAGCGCTCCCGTTGATTTAAGTCGCTTAAGCATATGTAATCAAGCTTTTATCGTCCTTATATTCCGTCATTACTGTATATTTGAATGCCACGAAATATATTATTCCTCTTTTGGCAAATAATTAAAAAATTTAATTTCTCATTAAAACAATATTATTACCTCTCACATGATATTCTCTCTACCGTATTCAGGCTTTTGTTTTCCCTAGTGGATTATTGGAGAATTATTTTAATAGTTTTCGTTAATATTTTTATTTTTTAGTTTTAGTTTAGTTAATATTTTTATTTTTCTGTGGAAAAGTGCTGTTTCTTACTCCCAGTATTAATCACTTCCACCACATCACGCCTGATTCGGTGAAAATTAATATTTATGTAATTATGTAAGTGCCTTTCCAAAACCTTTTCCTGTGCCTTTAATTGAGCTAGTTGATTTGGGGTATGACTGTTTGGTCTTCAATTTACCAAAGAAAATTCTTTATTTTATTCTTAATTTTTAAATTAATCACGTTGGTTTTAAAAATTATATAATGTAGAGGGTGTATCATTAACTTAATATAACTTTATCGGAAATAGTATTCCGACAGTAATGGAATCACTCGGGTATCTATGCACGAAATACTAATCAGAGATGGTGTTAAATTTCTGACGCTAATGCACTACGCTTATTATGGTTCGGAATAAAAAAAGCAATGCATATTAACATTTTCATTATTTTATTGAGCGCCTCTATTTTTCTAATATTTTTCCTACGTCCAAAGGAGAAAACCCTTAATGTAGAGAATGGTACAAGAAGAAACCTTTTAATATTACTCCAGATAGACGAATACATGGTTTAATAACCGAGAGGAGGTTATCTATGTAATAACACAATATAATGTACAGGTAATCTGTAATTTCTCCACGAAATTAATGTATTAAAGTTTCAGGACTTACCTCATATTCTTCGTAATGAGTGAAATTGTCCTTTAATGATAGGCTGATATTTTTCGAAATCTCGTCGAAAACCGGGTCCACGTAAGGATCATTTGATGGTTTCAACCCTGGAATATGTGAATATGCGGTGAAAAAGTTACTCCGCGTCGTTGATTCCTTTCATAACCTCGACTTCGGTCAACTTGAAGTCAGCGTACTCACCTGTAACTCTTCTGGTTGATAAAGTGAGAAGCGTAATGCGCGGAGGCTGGGTGTCTTCCACTGGAACAATGACCATGTCGGTCGCTGTTCCGTTTCTGTCGAATACTTCACAATCTACAAAAAGACGATCATTTGTAAGGGAATGGAAGTATACTTAGGAATTTTCACAGAGGAGGGCCGAAACTTATCGAACAGTCCAGAGTCCCGTAGATGTTGAGTTGCAACTTACTCTTCGACTTCTAAATAATCCAGGGACTCGTGACTCTTTGCTCATCAAACGTTGTTAGTGTTGCATTTAACAGAGCACGACCGGTTTCGACTTCAGAATAAGAATCTTACTCTGAGGTTTCGACGATAATGGTCACCAGATGAGGATGATTGTCGTCCAAACCTTGTACTGTTAAATTTGTTTTGTTGAAATATACAATGCATTAAAACTAACATTGTTTGCCATGGAATTCCATCAAGTGACGGCCTCCTCAGTGAATTTTCTTTCCACATCGTTGCGTTTTGGTAATGAAGACTAAAAACATGAGATATAGTTGCTGTAATTCAAATGGTGCTTAGTCATGACTTCTCCACCTACAAGCAGCTCATAAAAGCTCTTCCTTCCTCCCTCTCCTAAACCCTTGAGTAATTATTTAGGTATATTATCCACCTCCACTGCCTCGCTCCTTCACAGCACTGCCCTTTTTACCTCGCTATCTAAGATCTCTGGGTCTAAGCTACTCTCATCTACTTTACATTCTCTTTCTAAATCTGAGTTCAATGATATGTTCTCTTTACCTTAGAGTTTATCCACGCACTCCTTAAATCTCTCGCAAATTTATCTTGTGTTATTAGTATCTTCCAAGACCAATCCCTTGAAGTACTCAGTTCAAGTATTTCATGTTCTAATTACCGATAAAACTTTAACTTTCCTGAATAGTACGCCCATCTCTCCCTGCTTCTGTAAGTTTTCCATGCATTGCCACTGATACTTCCACCACGTCTTTTTGGCTTATTAGTCTCTCGCCTCAATGTATTATTGACTTCTCGGTATTTAATTATCCCGTCCTCTGTACCGAAGTATTTCCGTTTCCTTTCCCGATGTCAATTTCTTAATCATCTCCGTAATCCATGGCTTTTAATCCTCTTCTGGTTCACTTCTCCTAGTACTTTTTCAGCAGTCCTTGTAATCTCTTCTTTAAAAACTTCCCATCTTTGCTCCACTGTATTATTTATTTTACCCTTATTTTCGATCATTTATTGCTGTTTTTTCCTTTTTTGCTCCTATTAAAGTTTTTAAATTCAATTTCTGATATCTCCTACCCTTTTTAATCCTCTTGAATTTTACATAACACTTCACCTTGAACGAATTGTGGTCAAAGTCCGTGTCCGCTCTCGGAAAGGTCAAGGAATTTATAAAGCCGTTCCTAATTTTTGTCCTAACCATGACGTAATCTAACTGGTATCTTCATGTAACACTATGCGCCTTCCAAGTGCACCTGAATCTCTTGTATTGTTTAAACCACGTTTTCGTTTCTACCATACTCCTTCTCTTGCAAAACTTTACTAACTTCTTCCCGCGAATTTTTTTTACCTCTAAACAATAACCAGCTACCATCCCTCCCTTCACTTCCTATACCCAAGGCAGCATTTCCCTGGACTAGAAATGCGTTTGGTGAATGAGCTTTTACGTCTACCATTGTTACTCTATCACTATCTTCTTCAACAGAGATTACCCCCTTTGTGGCTCAGAACTACGGCTACCCCACCCTGACTCTCCTGACCTCTGCTAAGGATTCCTTGGTAGCTAACTCCTCAATAATCTTCAATATAAACAATACTAGATTCGGTAATTTCCACAGTATTTTTTGTAAATATACAAAGTATCGAAGCTAATAATGTTTATCATGGAATTCCACCAAGTGACGACCTCCTCAGTAAATTTTAGTCTCCAATATCTCTCCTTCTTATCTCACGCAGCCCTACTACGTCCATTTTTTCCTTTCTTCATCTCGAATCAGATGTTTTCTTCCTTCCTGGAACTCAACATCGTCCACATTCAAATCATTGCAGTCCTTCTCGTTGTTTTTCTTTGCAGTCGTTGTGTCGCAAAGATTTCGCGATATGAACAACAAAGTTTAGCCTCTCCGGATGCCGGTCATGGAACCCGCCACAGTAGGCCGAGCCCCGTAGTTGCTGGCATAAAATTACATTGCAGTGCTCATAATTATTATTCTCGGAAATACGTTTTTGAGTTGGCGCTCTATTTCCTTCCATGATAATATCATCTTCGTGATAGCGAGGCCAAGGTGAATAGCCTTACAGCGGAAGACTATTACTTTTAGGTCAACGATGCACTTATTTTTCAACGTAGTTCCCTTACCTTAGGTCAGTACACTTTGAAAGGGAATTAAAAATACTTTTCGTTTCTACAGGAAAAAGAAATTTTATTTATTTCCGACTAGTTTCGCTACAATAGCATCTTCGGCGAAACTAGTCGGAAACAAATAAAATTTCTTTTTCCTGTGGAAACGCAAAGTATTTTTAATTCCCTTGCACAATGGAATTCCACAAATTCTCGGGCTCAACTGTAACTCGTAACAGTACACTTAGTCCTACGTTTTATAATGAGTGGATTTCAACATAGGAATGTGATTCTGCAAGATCTGAACAATACTCATTTATGGCTGACATAACCTCTTCAATGGTTCGAAAACGTTTTACAGCCACAATTATTTCAAGATGTGGGAATAGATGGAGGTCATAGAGTGTTAAATCTGGTATAGAGGGTGGATTCCAACAATCTGTACTTCGTATCCCTCAGCTACTAATTGCCAAAGTAACTTCGTGGTAATGTGCATCTTCTTGACGAAAGATCTATCATTCGCAACCGAGGCATCTTCTCGCGTATTTTTGTTGGTCAATTGGTCCAGAAGACTTGCGTGTTATTTGCCGGTCATTGATATACCTTTTGCAAGACATTCTATGGATAGAATTCTAGAAATCACTGGTCATTATTTTTACGTCACATGAAATCGACTTCGTCGTCTTCGGGGCAGTTCCGCCGGCTCCCACTGCTTCGATTGCTGTTTCATTTATGCCATGCAGTGTCGTATGGTGGCAAATTGTCGCACAAAAGAAAAAGGTCGATTCTTGATTGATTAAAAACGGTTTGTGTCTTGGATGTAGGAGGGTAGGGAGTGAACTAGAGGTTGAAGGTAATGGTCAACAAACGCCGAGATGCGTTCCGTGGGGGAGTTGCAGGAGGAGACAATTGGTCGGCCTGGGTAATTTGCTTTGTGAATCTTGGGAAGGATGTAGAAATGCGGAGTGCGAGGATGAGGAGGAGAGAGAATGGCGATGTCTTTTGGGGTTAAACCCTCGTTGGGGCCCTTATCTTTCAGGAAAGTGAGAATATCCTCCCTGACTTGGAGAGTGGCGTCGTGAGGGACAGAGTTGTAGGAGGAGGTGTCAGATAATTGTCAGATGGCTTCGTTTTTATAGTCGGAGGAATTCAGAACGACAACTTTCGACCCTTTGTCTGCTGAAGTGATGACAATATTTGTATTTTTTGAAAGACTTCAGAGAGCAGTTCTTTCAGCTATTGTGAGATTTGGTTTTGGTTTCAAGGACCTTATGAAGGTGGGATTGGAAATTTTGGAGAGGAAAATGTTGGTGAAT
>WURS02460201.1:0-13628 GCA_011762765.2 Rhinocypha anisoptera | reverse complement strand
AATTAGTCCTTAATCGCAATCTACATTCATCAATATTCATCCTAAACATTACTATTTCCTTTTTTCAGAAAAGTTCAGGGGATTGAGGGGATTCCCCCTCGAGGAAGACCGAGGGACAGATTTATAGGGCAAATTATTAGAGACGTTAGAAGTAAGACCTACCAAGTAGTAAGAGGGCTAGCACTAGATAGGAAAGGATGGAGGGCTGCAGTCAACCAATCTTCGGATTTAAGTATTGATAATGATGTGGCAACAGATACGTAATTTATTGTAAATATTAAATGGAAGCAATAATTTCATATTAAGCCATTTTATAATACCTTTCAGAGGAAATCGGAGACACATATTTCTATACTTTGCAATTAGTCCTTAATCGCAATCTACATTCATCAATATTCATCCTAAACATTACTATTTCCTTTTTTCAGAAAAGTTCATCCCTATAGGGAAACAGTACTGAACCTTCAGGAGAGTATTATTTTGGATGTCAAATATGTTTATTCTCTCATTCGACCTTGACCCATATTACACCCTTTACACAATGCAAATATGCACTTTTATGAGAAAACCTGAGAGAATGGTACAAATATTCTGACGTTACAGACGAGAGCGGGAACCCGCGATTTTTGGCGATGAGTACAGGTTATCGGGAGTAAAACAAAATTTCGTAAGTAAAACACAGTTTCCGCGAATTTAAGGAAAATTGACAGCGTTCGTCGAACGGATTCGGAGAGCAACGTCTTTTCGAGAACAGATCAGCTGTGTCTACGGTTGCCTCAACGAGGGTGTCACGAAGCCGTATTTACTTGGCAAGGTGTTGCGGGAAGTTGCAACGTCGCGTAGTTCGTGTGCAGGAGGTCCGAGGGGTGACACCTGGGGTTCATCCGACGACGGCTGAAGAAGAGTTCCTGCGGATTGCGTTGGTGTGGCGTGTTGTTGCTGCAAAAGTCGGGTTAGTGCCTTTTGTTTAGCGGTGTGCGCGTTCGGGTGCTGTCCATGACTTCCATATAGTATAGCGCAATTTAAGTGGATAATAATAATTACTGAAAATGGCGTATTTGGCTAAATTCAAAAGACATATTGAGAAAAGTCGCTTGCAAGCTTGGAACTAACTTGGGGAAAATGCTAGAATTGTGGAATATAAACAAGCGATTGTTGAGAGTGAGAACTATGATGAGGAATTCTTTAAGGAGATGCTGAAGTTCTTAGTAGAAGAGAAAAGGCTGGAGCATGAGGCAGAGGAGAAAAGCCTGGAGCGGGAGCGCGAGGCCGAAGGGAAAAGATTGGAGCTGGAACTGGAATGCGGACGGTAGAGAAGGTTCCAGTTGGAAGTGAAAAGGGTAAAAATCTCCCGGTTCAAAGTAAGCCACGAAGGCGATAGGTTGTCGGAAGAAGGAAATGATCATGGAGTATCTCCTAGAATAGATTTGACACGATTTTTGGCGAAGAGAAGGAATGAACTGGAAGGGGAACTGAATAAACATGTGGGAGAAGAAATGCAAGAAAGAGTTAAGGAAACAAAGGAAGAAGAGAACACAGATCGTGGAGAAGAATGCAGAATTAACTTATACCAGACAGAGAGAGAAAAGAATAGCTTAATTTCGGTACGTAAAGATGAATTAATTCAAGCATAGGAGAATGATCCATCGCTGGTGGAGTGTTTTTTAGAATTGAAACCCGCAGATGTAGTGGACAAAAACGAAGAAGGGTTCCTTCTTAGAAATGAAGTGCTTGTCCTGAGAAAAAAAATAAGCTAAGGGTTGCACGTGAGTTTGCAGTGGAGAAAATGTAAGAGGAGAAGTTGAAGAGAAAAGGATATTACGACAGTAATACGATGTGCAGAAGCTTTGTAGCAGGGGATTCGGTGCTGGTTCTAGTTCCGGGAAGGTAGAGCAGGCTGTCCGTACAGGGAATGGGTCCCGGAATTGTGGAGAAGAAACTATCCGAGACAAACTATGTGGTCAGTCTGCCAGGGCGACGTGCAAAATCGCAGATATTTCATGTAAATATGACGAGACAATATCATCAAAGGGAGACAGGGGAAGAGTCAATAAATTTCTCATCACAAGTCCCCGAGACAGAAATCGCTCACCGTGCAGAACTCAAAGGCCTAAAGTGGATTGAAGCGATGGCATTATCTGAGAGTTTCTAGAAGCTGGATTACAACATATACCAAGTTCAGAACCTAGGTATCAAAAGTAGCTCTGGATTTGATGGGATTCCCAGTTGCATTATTAACCTATAATTTGACTTCATTAAGGAATCTGTTCAAATGAAACATGTATAGGAGTGTTTCCATCTCCTCTTAAGGTGTCAAAATTGATAATAATCCCAACTTATAATAACAAGGATGTGATATCCATGATATAAACTCCTAATGACCTATTTCCCTTTAAAACCGATTCGATAAAATATCCCGTCATTTTACATAAAGTTAATTTGTACTGGGAGGCTTCAAATATCCATTCATCATCACATTATAATTTCTGAGACCAGGGATGATACTCTGCTATCAGTTTATAACTCAGATATTAAATAATTTTGCAAAAAAATGGAATTTACTGCGATGTTTTTTGATTTCTCTACGCATATAACTGTGTTAACCACCACAATGTCCCATGTGTTACTTCATAAGTAGTTCTAGGCATTAAAACCAATGAAGAGAAAAACAACTTAAAGATTACAGTGGTGGGCCCACTGAAATAACTATTAAATTTAGTATTAACACAATTGCTATAAATTGTTTATTGCATTCCAAAGTATAACGTTTTGCAGGGCAAAAGATGTGAGCGATTCTAGGATGTCCCACAGATGATGCAATAATCCAAAATATGAACTATATAATACGTCAATGAATAGCACACCCATTTTCAAGAAAGTAATAAATGTTTAATAATTATCTCAATATTGTACCTACGTCGACACTCTTACTTTGTTAAATCAAATTTACCGATAGCTATGATTTATTTGAAAAGAACAAAATTTTAACCTTTTCACATTTCGAGGGAACAGAAAGTCTTGGGTTTAATTCACGTACCTTCTAGAGCATATGCCAACCGCCCGGTGATAGGATTTTCCCGGTTTTCCCCATCTTTAAAAAGTATCCCAGAATTCCTAACTCACTCCACAAAAGAATAATGAAATGCTACGGTTTGATTTTCTTGTTATAGTTGTGCCTAAGTGAGTTGAAAGCATGGGTAAAAAGAGAAAATTTCGCAATGAAGAGGATGAGTACGAAATTGATCCTCTGCCTAAGCATTTGCAAGTTGCTCACATTAAAAACCAAGAGAAAAGATTAATTGTAATACTGGAAGGGGCGCAATTAGAATCTGCTAAGGTATACAGTCCACCCAATGCTACGATTTTATTATAGTAATCCTGTCATTAACTCCTTCGTAATGTACTTTAGGTGGGGAATACATTTGAACTTCTGAACTGTGATGATCATTTAAGTATATTAAGGAAGAATAATAGAGAGCCGGGTACGTGCCGACCAGATATAGTCCATCAGTGTTTATTGATGTTACTTGATAGCCCGCTTAATAGAGCCGGTCTGCTACAAGTTTATATTCACACAGAGAAAAATGTTTTAATTGAAATTAATCCACAAACAAGAGTGCCTAGAACATTTAAAAGGTTTTCAGGATTAATGGGTAAGCGGTTTTTATGCTTAACTATGATATTTTTTCAATAGACAGTAATGACTTTTTGTAACGATTCTCTTGCATTGTCTAAAATTCTGCCTGATGTGTTAATGCATTTTGCATGTTAAGAGTTTTTAAGTTTTTGACTTTCAGTACAATTGCTCCACAAATTCAACATACGGGCTTCGGATGGACCAATGAAACTATTGAAAGTTATCAGTAATCCAGTTACTCAGCATTTGCCAGTTGGAGTCAAGAAGATATCAACGTCCTTTTCAGCGAATAAAGTTGTCAAACCAAGGGAACTGGTACCATCTGACGAGGACCCAATCGTAATTGTGGTCGGAGCAATGGCTCATGGAAAGGTAGTAATTTTAATAATATGTGAAAAAATTTCGTTTGACATTTTGCTAAATGTTCTCGTTTCCTCATAGGTTAATGTAGATTACACCGAAGATGAAGTTTCCATCAGCAATTACCCTTTATCAGCTGCCCTAACGTGTACGAAGTTGTGCTCTGGTTTTGAGGAAGCTTGGAATGTTCTATAGGATTTAAGGTATTATCTCCAAGGAAAATTGCTTCATTACGACCATTATTGTAATAAATAAATCCAAATAATATTAAAAGTTTTTACTAATCGGATTTTATTTTCTGGTGAATAATTTACACAAGGTAAATTTTAAGACTTTAAAAAAAGTGCATTAAAATATTAAATTCTACTTTTTAAATAATAAATTATGCAACTAATCCTATTAATACCTTGGTATTGCATATATCACTGCATAAAGTGCTCCTATTACAAGTTAATCACTCGAAAATAATGTAGACAAAGTAAAACAAGGTGCACCCTGTCCTCAAAGATATTTTAATGTGAAACTTTTATGTTGTGCTTTTCATGG
Source organism: Rhinocypha anisoptera (assembly GCA_011762765.2). Classification (NCBI taxonomy): domain Eukaryota; kingdom Metazoa; phylum Arthropoda; class Insecta; order Odonata; family Chlorocyphidae; genus Rhinocypha; species Rhinocypha anisoptera. The sequence continues at coordinate 9,085 of WURS02460201.1, read as the reverse complement.
AGCAAATAAGGTCCAATTTCACTTAATGATTTCATCAATCACAATGGAGGTCATGCCCAGTAGATCGAGTACTTGCCTACCAAACAGGGAACCTGGGTCTTAGTGATGCCTGTGGGCACCTCCAGCTAAACGCAAAGTCATTTTTCTGGGTACCTTATAGATCTTCCTGAGAATGTCTAGACGGCACAGGGAAAGGAACTGGTTCCCTTACTCTTGTGTATCAATTTTCACACCCCAGGGGAGTTTTATACTCACCTATTAAACACCTTAAGGCAATGGTTTAAAAATATAGATTTGAGCATAAACTTACTTATTTCACACTTTCTGGGTTTATTGAGTCTTAAACAATGCTAATACTCTTTTTAAAAAAAATACCTAGGTCCTGGTGGAGATTTGAAAACTTTCTTTACAGTGATTAATTTTGAACAGCATTCAGAAAATTTCTAACCCTATATACCAAAGAACTTGAATGAAACATTGTATGATTTAGTGCTATCTTAGCTGATACTGATTGAATCACCCTCTATCACCAAATATTTTTCACCATTCGTAGAAATTAATTAAATAAAATTTATATTATTCACCACCAGTGCTGTGTAATAATGAAAGCTTTACAACAATTAGATTAAGAGTTCGTAACATTTGTAGTTTGGCTCATTTATAATGATAATTATTAACGATGAGATGTTTCCTTCATTTCCCGGCCTTTGGTCTCAATGGGTAGTGCAATTGAAGCCAGAGCAGCAAGTGCAGCAGCAATGGCATAAACAGAAATGGCGATGTCTAGTGATGACTTCAGCATCACCTGGAATGTAAAATGTGGATGCTGAAATGATGCCGATGTTATTTTGTGTCCGATTCATCACATTCCTTTAGCCTAATGACACGGTTTGTTTAATGTGGTTGTCCTTTTGACATTACTGAGTTTCATAAATGCAAAATAAAATGCACTCCCATTTATTTTTCACATATTGCTGCTTTGTATATTTGCTTATTGATAATGGAGTAAATATCAATTGAATGCAATCTCATCAATGAATTATGTAATGATAAGTGGTACTGATCAGCTCATTAAGTCTTTCACATTTTACAAATTACTAGCTACTAAACTTCTAAAATTCTCCTAGATGTTGTTAACCTTGATTTTGCATGACTATAGTGTCTTAAAATATAAAGTTTCTAGGTTAAGTCACATCCCTGAATAAAAAATGCAGAGGAAAATTCTTTACTTAACAACATTTCATTAAAATTAGGCACACCATAGTGAGTATTAACAAAATTGTCATTCAATCAATCAGTTACTCGCCTGGTGAGGTAATCTGTCAGTCTAAAGGATATTTTACTTATTCTTCCCTTTGGAAAAATTTTCTGGAATATCTGATATCCCTCTGGGGAGAGGGGAAATGCATTACCTGAGCAACATATGGGGTGACCATGGCACCCAGTCTAGCCATGGCACTGCACGTTCCGACACCAACAGCTCGCAGTGGAGTTGGGTAAACCTACCATGTTAGAAAAATGTATGAAGCAGCGAATTTGACGACATAAATATAGATACACTGGTCAACCACATTTGGAACATGTTTGTTCTTTCAACTCATATGTCTTATCATGCAAATTCATAAAACTGCTGACCAAGTGCTGATTTAGCTATTTTCATATTTGAAATTGTTAACTCATTTATTTATTTATTTACGGGGAGCAACCCATTTACAGAAAAGAGAATTACATATGATGACACACAATTAAAAAGAGCAAAAAACTGTATGTCTTAACATATAAAACAGGAAAGACATAAATTAAAATACCTTCCAATGAACATATAAGAATGAATTATAAGATTAGTAAAAATTCTTTTTCAAAAGATTTTTAAAGTCTCATATTTAAAAAAAATCAACATCAAGTGGGAGCAGATTTGCCTGACAATAAATCCTTACCATAGGACTATTGTGCAAGTAATTAGTCCTTGAGAAGATCGTTTGGAAGCTATCCTTACTTCGTGTATTGGTGTTAGGGATTTGAAAAGGTATCAACCCTAAAAAGTTTGAGGAAGATATTTGATTATTAATAATTTTATAGAGGAATAATATATCTGATTGAATTCGTCTACTATGCAATGTTCTGGGGTCCATTGCTTTATAAACCTACGATTCCTTTGGAAAGGCAATACCACATTTATATGTGCATATTCTCGCGAAAAACCTAAGACACTTTTCTAATCTACATTTATGACTCTCATAGTATGGACACCAAACTACAGATCCATATTCTAGGATATGCAAGACAAGGGAAAAATAAAGCCCTTAATTCAAAAACATTCTAAAATCTCTCGTAAATCTAGAATTAAACCACCAATATATTATGGGCTTTGTTGACCACCATATTAATATGTTCATCAAAATATAAATTAGGGAATATAACACCCAGTTCTTTCATTAAGAAAATCCTATCTAGAGGCACCACATTGATATGGCGTTGAAAGATAATGGGATCTTTGTGGCAAGAAAAGGCTATGCTCTACATTTGCTCAGGTTTAGAGATAATACATTTCTGTTACACCGCATACTGAGATAATCCAAACTCCTTTAAATAGACAAGCAGTCAACTATTGAATTAACATTATAATATATCTTAAAATTGTCAGCATATAATAGAAACCTTACACGATTAAAAAATTCTCCTGTATCATTTATTGATAGGTTGAACAAAAATGGCCCAAAATGTGAGCCCTGAGGAACACCAGATGTAACATCAATTTCAGAGGACAAATATGATTTAATTCGTACTTTGTTTTCTTCCATGCAAGTAACTCGAAAACCAAGACTAAATTACCTGTTATACCATATGCAAGTAACTACTACTAAATGGTTTATGGTGGCTATCAAATGCTGCCTTAAAATCAGTATAAACTGCATCAATCTACTGTCCATTATTAAAGGAATTAAGGATATCACATTGAAAGGAAATCAGATTAGTTACTGTGGAACGTCCTGGGTGAAAAACATGTTGTTTGTCAATTATTAAGTTCCTAAACAAAGGTCTTATTTTACAAAGAACTTTACTTTCAAATACCTTTGCCACAAATAACTTAATTGATATAGGTTTATTATTACTAACATTAGACTTGTCACCGGATTTATGAACAGGCACTATATGGCTAGATTTCAAAAATCGTGGGAATATACCTACGGACAAAGATTGATTAAATAATTTAGTAAGAGGCTCAGCAAGATGTGCATTGCAATACTTTAAAACAGAAGGTTAGGTGCCATCAGGCCCTGGTCCCTTATTTGGCTCCAAAGACGAAAGTTTCTTGTGTTCATCAAGAGTATTAATAGAAAAAGAGGACCAAAATAAGGTCATTATGATAAAAAAAATTAGCATTTTTATGAGGACTGTTACCTGTTATCTGATTGTAATACATTGTATCCAGTAGACTATTGTTTTTCCTTAGTGAGTTAACATGATTCCAGAAAAATTTAATATTGGTAGGAATGGAAGTTTGCACTGTTTATACAGCTGTTATAGCTTTCCTTGGTTTCACTTTTACATTTCTTACATATCATACAAAATTCATCATAAATTGATTGTAACTTGTACTTCTTATATTGATAATACAACCTATTTTTAAGGGCTATCAATTTTACTAGTGATGCATGAAACCAGATAGGAAAGTTGGAGTTGCTTAATATTTTAAGTGGGATACTTTGACATATTATATCATTCATTATCTCCACAAATCTCTGAAATCTAGCCTCTAGTCAAGACCAAGGAAGACCCAGTCACAATCAACTTCATATAATATTTGGGACATTTTATCCATATCACACTTCTTAAGATCTGAGTTAACAACTAAATGACTTGGTTTATTAAAGTTATTAATAACTACCACAAAAAATAATGCAGGGTGATATCCCTCTTCTGTAAATAAAACAGCATCAGTTCTCACCACCTTGTTTAAATTTTTGATTTTCACATGAATTAACATTTCTAATAAGAAGGAATTTTGTGTGTGCATGTAAATGTCATTTTATTAAAAAAATATATATACTCAAGGTCATAGGTATACAAAATGTGATCTAATACCAGTAATTAGCCTTGGAGAAGATATTTCAATGAAGTAGTTCCCTTTATTTTGAAAAACAAGACTTCAAGTTTTCCATGGTCACCAATTTTGCTAGATCACCATGATAGGAAGTGGGATAAGAAATGTGTTATCCACAAGATATATACATATTTATCATTCAACTAGTTTCTCAATCTCAGATGAAAAGATTTTTGGAGCCTACACCCCTGACCATACAAGTCCCATACATTGTACATTACTAGAATTCCATCCACTCATGAACCAAAACATCTCTCCAAGCCAACCTCCAATTGGAAATTTTTATTAACCTAATCTTTTTCAAAATTTCATGCCAATGATTGAACTCCTTGATCCAAAAAAGCCTCCATCACAGAATCCTCAATACTGAAAAAAACTTAACAACAACCCTGGCATAGTTTTCACTTCTACCGTCAAAGGATCCACTGTTGTAGCTATGGACACCAAAGACTAAATGCATGAGGCCATTAGCCAACTGTCAGTTATGTCCTCTGATCAACTCATACCCTCCAACCCAACCTCCATAAAGATAGCACCCCTTTCTTGGAGAATAATGGCCCACCTGAAGGGCTATCTAATGCCGACAATATTCTGTCTCCTCCCCGTCCCCCGCACACCACATTGCCTAGATTCACAAGAAAAATGATTCTGGACATCTCACTGTCTCCTGATGCAACTCCCCTATGGAAAGAAAACCTTCTTTTGTGGATTTACACCTCCAACCCCTGGTCCATTCAATTCCACCCTTCATCAAGGAGGTTGCCTCGCCATGGTATGAGTCTAAAGTGCAAATAGAAACTTCACTTCTATGGATAATATGCTTAAATGCCAGTGAAAGGAAGACTTATTTTCTATGCTTCCTTTTCAAATAACAATCTAAAGAGTCAGAAGACCATGTCATGTGGATTGGTAACATTATGTAGGCAATATTCACTCAAGGTGCAATTCACTTCAAACCGTACACAAGTGCTTAATTTTTCCACTGGAAAACAATGCGAGATGTTATACTTCCTAATATTTCTCAATGAATTGCTATCATTTCTCTCCTGCAATGGAGAAATTCATTTCATCTAGGTGCGTTTGGAGAGTTTCACTTGCCATCCTTAAGGATTCTTGCAGATTGAACCTTCTGATTCACTTTCAAGAAATAATTTTTAGGTGACCACCTGGAAATTAACATTTTGCCCATAATAAAACAGGAAGACATTGCTATGCTAGTTTACCAACCCAGCCCCACATTGTTCCAACTCCCCTAAGTAGGGGAGTTGGAACACCTCCTTTGAGGGGAAGCCTTGTTCTGGAATATGTTTAAAATTTAAAATACAGTTAAAATGCAACCACAAAGCTTGTTAGTAAAGCACCAGATTAAGGCACATAAGTAATCAGGATGAAATTGTGTCAATGAAATGCTGGAGATATCAACAACAATCACTCTAAAAGATCATACTTTAAATATGAGAGCACAAAATTTGTCTATCCCTCGACATTATATCAGGTACTGTAAAGGCAACAAAATATTGATTGAACTTTTTTATATAATTCCATGAACATTACAAACAACATGCAATTTATAATCATGCTAATATCTACTTACAAACTACTATTGTTAAATATACATGCTAACTACTATTGTATGATTGAATAACTAAATTGAATAAAGGAGAAAATTTTGGAGTTAATACATGTACTTTTATAACCACCAGACTAGCGAGGTTAACTGACAAGAAGGGTATTCCATTTGTGGGGGTATGGCCAACTATGTTCACATTTTTTTATGTTTAGTTGTTAATGACAGCTTTTATATAGGTATACAAAGAGAAAAGTCACACAACCAATATTACAACCTCTTGTATATACTAAAAATATTACACAATTTAATCATTAGTATAAACAGTTCCCTTTATTTTATGGAAAAGGTGTGCTTTTAAAAAAATATCATACTCGTCATGTATTGTTATAAATACATTTCCAGGGTGATATAGGAAATTTGTAAATCCTCCTAAAGGAAACTTTATGACTACTGTAATTTTGGGGAAATAGACACTCAAAGGAGGATCACCAAAGCAGATGGTGTGGCTAAGGAAGGAATAACTTGTGAAGATGATTAGAAATAACGAGAAAACTTTTATGACAAGTATGTAGTCATTAAGCAATGAAGAATGAGAGTAGTCAAGAAGGCTGTTTGCCACATTTGTGTATGATGGTGAAGTAACACCGAAATTTAAGTAATAATAAATCTTTATTCTGTGGAAATTTGCAATTTCTTTTCATTATATGTAGCCATCATACCCAAACTGTAACCATGCACAACATGATAAGAGCACATTCGAGTCCCGTTTAGTCACAAGTTGTTAAATAAGATTGCAAAAGATATGAAATTGTTTCAGTAGGAGCTTGCAGTATGAGAAACAGATTCTCAATTAAAAATCTTTTCTTACCTTATTACAATCCTCACTAAGTTCAAGTATTCATCACAGAGAATACCACCACCATGGAAGCAGAAGATTAATTTTTACTTCAACTCAGAGCTGGGAAGGCAGTTAATCATCTACAAGATTATTTTGTTAACACCATTGAACATCAACGCCACATCATATTTAATTTAGAAGATGCATGAGCAGGCCAGCTGAACATCTGACAATGTCTGGAGCAGTATATACTGCAAAAAAATAATTTTTATGTAACTTCTAAAAACCTTATCATTTACATCAATATATGAAAGTGAACAGGGATACATTTATTTTACAAGATATCGAAGTTCAATAAGGTACCGAAAGCATACAAGATACATTTTTCTGAGATGAAGCCATATTCTTGATTCCAAGGCATCTGCCATGTTAACCATAAATATTCACTGCCAGTCAGCAAGCTAGCATTACATTAATGTTAATTTCTGCTACTAGAGCCACTGCATGAGAACACTTGATTCTAAAGTCTAGATTGGAAGCATATTTTGGACAAGCCCTAAACAATATTGCAAAAAATGGGCCTAAAATTGTCATTTTTAAATACAGTTTGTTTTACATTTCCTTATTTTGTGGATCACATGAAAGCCCCCCCAGTTATGCTATCCAAAGGGATGACTACTTTTCCCTTCTGTTCCATCTTCTATGCTCTACCCTGCCTTTAAGTACAGAGATTTATATTTTCCTCAAATTACTTTGATCAAATTTCATGCTACGAACAGCAGCCACATTTAACACTACTTTTAATCTTGTAAAGATATTGCGTGTATGTACATCCATGATTTACCCTACAGATAATAAGGACTTGCTTTTAGATGTTCATTTAAAACTACCATTTCACTCCAAAGCTATGGGTGAGCATCATTTATTGTGCTATTGGTAACATATCTACAACAGAGGTATTCTTAAAGATGCTCTCAAGAGAAGTACACTCATCCCATGAAGAGGAATTCTGTTTTCATTTCTCTTAATGATTTTTCCCTATCACTCTCTAACATATGGTATTCTCAATCATCTTCTGTTACTCCATTTCCCTCTTCCAGTTCAAGCTCTCCTTCTTTAGGTGTACACACTCAAGAATTACAGTTTTTCAATTTATTCCTTGTAACACCTCTTTTAGGTAACTAACTAATCTTCCATAAACCTATTACTCCATCACTACTAATTCTTCCTTAAATATTAAGTCTACGGCTCCTTTACACATAAGATGATATCTCTCCCCACTGTATATTATTTTTCTATCCACTTTCCCCAAACCCATTTTTCTTTACCTTTGTCAGTATCTCCTCTTAGTCCAATTTCAGTCTTTTCTTCCTCTGTGTTCACCATCTTCTACTTCTTTCTTACTTCAGTTCCTAATATATTTTTCTACTGTCTCTTTTAGGTTTCTCTTTGAACTATTTACTTAATTCCTTGTTTCCCATTTATTTATTTTTTTACTTTTCTATGATTGATAGCTCCCTTTTGATACCTTTAGCTTCAAATATATCTCTATGACTAAATCATGATGTCTACTTTGGGTAACTTTTGTCAAAATATTCCTATACTTGTGCTGTACTAATATGTAGTCGCTTTAATACCTTTCTTTGGTTACCCTTGAGGTCTGGGTGTATCTTCTCCTTTTGTGATTTGTAAATATGATGTTGTCAACCACCATATAATTCTCTTTACAGAAGTCAACCAGTTTTGGTCTCCTAAACCAAATTTTCCAACAGTCTTTCCATTCTATACCTCACCAACAACCACATTCCAGTCTCCCATTATAATTATGCTGACATTTCTTCTCTTTACAAAATACATTTAACAAAAACCATATATTTCAAAAACATGCTTTATGTACATATTTACAATCATAGGTGTTATTAATGATAACATTCTTTAAAATTAAAAAGAGGCAGGTGAAGAAGAAATTTATATTTCAAAGATTTTTCCCAGGAATGTATTGGAACCGAAATAGATCTTTTTATGCTCAGTTGATACATGAAGCCTCATTGCCTGTGGAAAATAAATACTTTGGGCTAAACTGTTTGCCTAGTATTTTTTAACATTTTTTATTGATTTCATTACCTTCTAAGGTAAAAGCATTTGTCAAAAAATCAAATTTACACATGAAATAAGAGGCTATAAAAATTATTGATAGAATAACTAAATTAAAAAAGATCAAATTATTTCTAATACTTATTTAACCTCATGAAAATGGACTAACAGCTTCATTACTAGAGAATCTAAATTGTAAGGAAGGCTTTATGAGAGACTTTGTGGTTGTATGCCACAGACTTTCCTGGGGAATGGCTAAACAACTTATCTTGGAATCAATGCTCGTCTGTCATTTCCTGCTCAATTTGTTTCAGTAGTGATTACCAGGTTTTTCAGAGGCTCTTTGCAGTTGCTACAGTTAGGATGGAGAAGAAATGAAAGACCTTAAATTTAGAAACGATATTTGCTATCATTGAGGCTTGTGGAAGAAAGGACGCTAATAAATCTGAAATCGGCCACCAATATGGCTTGTCGTCAT
>WURS02460180.1:0-13629 GCA_011762765.2 Rhinocypha anisoptera | reverse complement strand
CTCTCGGGCATTTAGTTAAGATAATCACGAACACGTAGTAGTTGCATGATGGAGATGTCACCCTAAAGACTGTCCTATTCGCACATCAGAGGCGGAAGGAAGGTTCGATTACCTTTTCAAAATGTCAGCGTCGTAGAATTCATTGTCCGGGTCAGAGACATAAATTATGGCACATTTATTATTGAGCCTCCTTACCATATCTGGAAATACATCTTGAAGAAAAGAAAACAAAACCTGAACTACTATCCTGATTACGCAAAAGAGGATATGCTGTAAATTCATACTAAATCAAATTCAACGAGTAAATTAAACCAACATTACTGTTTTCGTAATACGTATCGATGGGCAAGAGAATTTGCCGACGCTTCTTTAAGCCACTCCAGGTTTGAAGTTTTAACTGTAGTCGTATTTACTGCGTACATGAAGGAATCGATCAAGGCGAATCTCTCTTGCCGCGACCTGGAACAAGCGTCACTATCCCTTGAATAGGGTATCCGTCCCTAAAACACCACTGAAGTGCATGAAGAGAGCTCACTGAAATGTCACAAACGATACCATAGAAATGTCGATATCATTTAAATTTTCGGAATTCACGCGAGAAGGGGAGAAAGGTGGATAAACTAGAGGGATTTGAGATAAGGAGACACCGGAGGAAAGGACCCATGGCGAACGACAATTTGTTTGAAAATTACTCCTCACTGCTAGGCGCCACCATGGGTATCCCGGGCACAATGTAATTACCCACCACCAGACTCGGAGCACCCCGTCCCCCATCGTAGTGGCACCTGGATTCACGACCAATCGTAACCCGCATTCCTTTCCTTCCCCCTTCGATGTCCGCCCCCACTCCCTAACATGAGTGCATATAAATAACTGTCTATGTATGATTTTTGTACCTGAAGATGACGCCGTAGCGTTGAAACTAATCGCACCAGATAAAAAATCTTAGTGGAAAAAATACGTAGTACGTCATTCCTTTTTCTCATATATGCATATATACACACATACCCACACATAAGTATCGTATTTATCATTTTATAAGACCTGGGGTTCAAAAGGACTGGTGGGTGTTCATCCCAACGAAAAGTATCACTGGCCAGCCCACGAGATCCTCATCAAAGAGAAAATGACAATACTGCGAAGGAATTGATGGCGAAAAATGAGCCCCTTCGCTCGTCATCTCGCTCTTGCCACAAGTACTGGACGCCCGTCAACTAGTCAACGGAGTAACGAATCTCCACACACGGACTCTAGTATACGACTCTACTTCCATCTATCGACCTTAAGAGAGGATTCTGGGGGGGGGGGGGGGGGGGTGGGGCACGCGTTCGACGAGGGAATATGTGCGGGGACAAATGCGAAGGCTGTTCGAGAAAGAGCGATCGGCTGCCGCTGATGCAATGGCGGAGCCAAATCAAAGAGACTAGTACCGCGTACAAAATGCGCATTGAGTCAGGTGCGTGACATGAAATTAAATGTTTCCACGATGAATTTTGCGAAGGAAATATTTATGATCGCCCTTTCATCGAGCAGCCCTCGTAAAAGAGTAGATGCCTCGACTAGATTATTCACCGTCTACCGCCTTGTGCTCACGATTAGATCTCTAGATTATCATCAAAATTCAATAAAAAACCCGTGTCCGTAACTTGGAATTGACTATATATTAATCACATCATATTCCAATATATCATATCATTATTCAAAACAAAGGTCTTGAGAAAGTTCAATCTTTGCTAATGGAACATGTCGAGATGTCGGAATTTACGCCAGAGAATCCAAAGAAAATCTTGATTTCACACTATATGCCTGTGAATTGCAGTCGATGGTAAAGCTTGAAAAACCATCTTCAATAACTTAGTGATAATTCGGTGACAGAAGATTTATTTTTATCAAGACGCATTATTATTACTATATTTTTGTCCTTATTTTAAACGAAAATGTGTCGAAAAACTCCAAATAAGACCTAATAATTGTATAAAGTCTTAATAATTCTATGTTTTAAGATACTGAGATACTGTTTTATTTTAATTACTGCTCACAAAAATTTACCTATGCATAGACCGCGAACCTTATGGCGGAGTCCAGACTTTTAAGAAAAGAAAAATAAATCTGGTAATATGATTAATCCCTCATAACTTACCCTTTAAAATTCACTTTCCAGAACATTCATAGGTAAAAACCACAGTGATCAACCCGAAGGTTGGTATGTTAAGTGAGTGTAGTAGAGCTCACCTAGTACTAAGCCCACGACGCGTGTGGGAATTCACACATCAGGGGGTAGAGGGGCGTCAGTTCATTTCCCTGTGCCGCCTGTGGTTTCCCACGAAGATGTGGTTCCCGAAAAATCACTCAGCATGGGTTTAGCTGGAGGTGTCCGGAGGGTCGTTATCGGGTCTCGAACCCGGGTCCCCCGATCAGTAGCCAAGCACTCTACCCACTAGGCTACCACTACCTCTTCATAGGTAAAGCAAAGGCAATTTGAAGGAAAAACAACATTTCCCCACCGGTTGTAGAGATAAAATTAAGATTTGATGCAGTGGAAGTAAACCAAGTGGCTTATCGTGAACAACGAGGTTAAATACATCAATCTGGGAGTGATACTACACCAAGCCTTTATAACCTTCTAATCAAAGGTAATGTTCACTGACCTGTATTTTGAATCTAGAAAATCTAAGGTATTAATGAAAACAGTTTCTATCTCCTGCAATTAAACGGAATTAAACGTCTGTATAGTCACCATCAATTGAGGATGAAGCGGAAATCGCAAATGTGACCTTTCTACAATGAGATTGAGGTTAACTACCGGAGGCAAAGGAAATACGTTCTTTTTGTCAGTTTCAAAATTACAGAGAGTGAGCGACCATCTTCCCTAGGCGATTTCAAATTTCAACGCACGAAATAACGTGTCACAAAAATTCATCGACGTTTTAGAATCCTAAACTTGTTTCTCATCTTGAAGCATAAATATTCATAGCTACATTTCCCATGGCTTTAGCTCTCCTAGCTATTCTTCCCTGTCTCAGATCGCTCCAGGCTAAAGGCAAAGGAAGCTCAAATTCGGAAGATATTTTGACACGAATCCCAACAACATATTCAAGTTTGTATTTTGCTGGAACAAAGAATATGAAACAAAATTTCAGAAGTGGGTGAAGGGCCAATCTTCACTTTGTTGTCATATAAAACAAACAAATCATCTTTTTTCATTTGTGTCAACTTTATTCCTATGAAATGATTCCTCTTCTATGGAAGAATCAGGAAGATACGTGGGCTGATAGATGATGTTTTAAATGTTGCTCCAAAATTAACTACAAATGAATGTAAAATAAAAAAGGCACAGGTCTTTCATAAAAGTCTTTTATTTGATAATTAAGATGTCGATTTAATGATATCGGTGAACATTTCTTAAATGTAAAACAACAAACAACTACACTTTGTAACTGTCTGATGCCTGTTAGATCCTTTCTCGGTCATTATATTAAATCTATGAATAAACAGATATCTATACTATTTTTAATGGTTCATAATAATATACAAAGAAAAATATTTTTTGAATTAGTTCAGGAAATTTTTAGAGAAATGATGTAAATTTATAGCACCACTCAATGTCTGATTTAAAAACCAGTTCTTAATGCGAAACTTGCTTAGACAGTATAAAACAACTTTTAATAAGTTGAAATATTTATCCTGACGGTGAAATTGAGACAATTACCTCAGGAAGAAAAATCATCCATTTCCGTACAAATCTCGATGACCAAATGAAGGAAGAAATTTTTAATTAAAGAAAAGCAAAAGCCTCCGACTGCAATGGGGCTAACCCAAAATTCAATTCAGTTTTCGGTCATTACACGGCACACAATTACTAATGTTTCCGCAAGGTAATTGAGATTAACGGGAAGTGATGGCAGCCAAAGTTACTATAATTCCGTGGGCAAGTTTGATGGAACGAGCCAGGCCATTCAATTTGGTGATCAAGGAATGACAAGAACCAAGCACAGACATTCACTGTTCGCAACTTTTGGTTGAAACCTCCATTCACGCAGGCATGATTCATCACTCACAACGCCCTCAAATTTTATGGAAGCCAGGATAAGCACTTGTTCGATTTAGGAACAATTCCGTTTTTCAATCGTACGTCCATATAATAGTTCTCTCCATCCGACCAGTGACTGTATTTGAAACCCTTTCTCGGAGTTGTTTTTGCATTTTCTTGTCTACGGAATCAAGAGAATATTGCCTGGAAGATATTTCCTCACGATAAGCGTGGAAATAATGTTTCGAAAATGTTTACACACCAAATTGTACTCTCGCCTTCCACCCGCCCAGTCATTGACTTTTCCGCCGTGCCGAAGAATGGGTATTATCAACTGCCCAGGGGGCGGACACTTGAAACCTCGTCAATCTCCTCGTTTCTCATTAAAACGCCAAAGAATAAAAATGATGAAGTCCCACACGCCGGTTCCCACTTCTTACCCACCTCTCAATGATGACCGAAGGAGGTTTCAATAATAAAAAACGAGAGATAATTTTCACTTCCTCCTCGTACACCATCATCGCGGCGAGTGTTTAGAGCGTAAAAAAGTGAAAGTAACTCCGTTCCTTCACTTCCTTCCGCAGAGGACAGCTCTAAACCAAATTTGGCATCCGCCTTGGTTATTCGTGGCGGGCTTTCGAGATGCCGGCGACAATTTTTCCTCTCTCGAGAGGAGGGACGCCTTCGGACTATGACGGAAAATGTGGGAGTATTCAAATACGTTGCGCCGAAGACGGCTCCTCTCTTCGATGGAAAATAAAAAGAAAATTAATATAAAAAATGAAGTAACTTCTTAATTCTATGTACACATGTTAATGGACGGATGGCTATGCAAAAACTCAAAGGGAATAAAGATTACGAACATGAAAAGAAGAAAAAATGAACCAAAGGGTATTTAATTTCAAGGGTTTCTTCGTAAAGTAAAATTTAGCTGTGCTAACATGAAACCGTTTGTCTTTTCATGTAACATTGCAATTGCGTTAGACATCTAGCTTCTGTAAAATGACCACAACCGTCGGCGCACCTCAAACCTAAATCTACTACTGCTACTAATCTAGCTTTGATAGAGTCTAACTATTTTACATGAGTTAGATAGCCACTCATTGGCATTATGGAATCAGATGGAGATTAAAAAAGAGGAAAGAAAAGAGAATATGTGATTTATAACAATTATTCTTTTCTCCTAATTTAGAAAAGGTAAAAGGAAACAATTTTGGCAGTAATTTCTAATCTTTAAATTCAAATATAGTTTAACTAACAATGACTTACTCTTTGAAGTAACTTTTATTTTTTTTTAACTGTAATAAACTCACTTTTCATCTCCGCGTCTGTAATCGCACACCAGATTGTTTCGTCAATGTTCGCTCGTAATGTACCTTTTTCCAAGTATTAACCTTTTTTTATTAGAAATTCTCACCAAGCATGATAACAATGTGTTACCTACAAAGTCAAATCATGAAACAGTTTCACAATCCCACTCTTTGAAGATGAGAGGATTTTGCTTGAAAAATTATTATATTCATCCTCAAGTGACCACTATAACTCGTGATACCCACAAGAATGTAAAAAATCTCTGCATTATGAGTTGATTGACTTTATTACAACCGTAAATATGTCTTTCAAAATTTAAAAGATGTTTCCATCAGTTTAATATATTTTAACATATCTCTCATTTTTCCTCAAGGCCCATAATCATGGCCAAGAAAAATAACCACGGTCAATTAGACGAGATTAAAGGATTAGATTATTATTATTATTATAACACGGGGTCATAAAATTTTCCCATAAGTGATCTTCTTCACATTTCTTTGCCGAAAAAATCCAGTGAAGATATTTTCCTCCACGACAAGGAAATTAGTGGGATCCATGGAATTTCTTAGGGAAATCATAGTCATCGCAACATTAATTAATTAATTTATGATATAATGCATGCCTCTGGAATGTTTTATAAAATTAGACTGAATGCATTTAAAAATAAATACTAATCAACATGGACAGGACTGAGGAATTTATAAATAGCACTTTAATTGCTATTTTGGATGAACAGGATTCGTTTTCAGTCTTTATTCTTAATCGTTGGATGGTGAGCAAAACTTACGGCACACAAAAGTATGGTGTAAGTTTCTCCAATGCCAAGGGGCTTAACAAAGTACCAATAATGAAATATCTCCGGTAACGCCGTTGAATGCGAGATCATCCATTGAGGCAATCGATCACAGGGCAAAGGGACAGGGTGTACCCAGCCCTTATCTCGTGCAGAGGGATATTTAAGAAAATAACACGTTCGAAATTTGTCGGAAAAGACTTAAGCGATCGACGTGGAGAGAATGCGAGTTAATAACGGCGGAGTTTGCCACCAAAATCGAGAGGGAGAGGAGGAGGAGGGGAAAATAATGAGTGGGCGCCTCTTGTTTTGCTTTCTCAGGGATTGGCTGGGCGTATAGAGAGAAATTCCACCCGCTACCAAAACTTTACTCGCCGCGCCGGCGTGTCCCTTCCGCCGCACGCCCTGCCGTCCTACCCGCCCACTCCGCAGTCCTTTCTCCGTGGTGCACGCCACTTTCACAGGGCACGGAGTGAGCAGGGGAGGAGCGGGACTGTGGGAGTGGAGAAGTGGCGGGAGGAGTGGCTGACGGACGAGGAGAGGGAACGGGCGACGGGAAAAAGGAACGAGGGACCGTGCGCGTGCTGGCGACTGGGGAACTCGAAGGTCTCGGAAAAGAGAACACGAAGAAACCAAAACTGTCTGACCGAAAAAAAAGAAAGATAAACAACGCAGATACGTTTCGGATCAAGTTGTAAATATTAAAAAAGATTAAACACCCGAAAAGAGATCAAGAAACTTGAAAAGGATGGACGACACCTTTGTGGTTATCTTTCGCGTTCTAACGCGTTTTCGTAACTCGATAGGATGCCTTTTTCGGAACCAAAACTAATTTTTTTTTCATTTTCGGTGGGTCAACACTCTTGTGTTTGTGGATTGTCTCTGCGCAGGCTCACTGCGGTTGGCAATCTTCTTTTCGCCCAATAGGTAGCCCAATATAAACTTAAAATACAGTTGTTGGTGACTTAATGAGCAAAATATTACCAAGAGCGTATTATGAGGAATGCGTCATTAGAGGAGCAAATAAAAAATTTTGCAAGTTATGATTTGACTCAATATATTCCATCGTATTCAACGAAATAATTACAATACCCTGAACAGATTGAAATCTCCTTCACGGAATCCTGAAAAGGGAAGGGACGTTGATGGAACACTTGATAATGCCACTGAGATGGACGAACGAATAAAATTTAAGTGATCAATTCATTGAGTCTTTATTTAAGAAACGGCATCTGTTGTAATTCAAGTCTAGTCAGCACGCAGGTTCGATTTTAAGAAGTAAAAGTGGAGTCTACCTCGAAGTTAATCTATGAGGTGTGTAATTCACACATATATGAGGAGAACGGCTCCTGTAGTCTCTCACAAATTTCTAATACCTATAAAAATTCGCAGCTTATTTATTTAATGTTGATCTTAAATCTGGAATATGTAGCAATTGGCGTATCATTCCGAGGCGGCTGATGAAAGAGTACCGGTTCCTCCGCCACCCTTACGTCTCGTGAGAGACGGGAGACTCGAGAGAAAGGACAAATGATGAAAGTTGAAGTGAAAGAGTGGGTGAGGCGAAAAAAAGTGAAGGAAGTTTAAATAGGAAGTAACTGGTTTAATGTAGGCTAACAAGTTCCGGAAATTCACAGATTAGCCCTAATATCATGGACAAAGAAAGAGTCGGTCCACTTCAGAGAAATGTCGCAACGTAGCCATCAACTGAGCTATTTTCTTCACCCAAATAAACTGCCCAACAGACTTACTCGGTTTCTCCGATTATTAAGGGGAATGATACAACAGAATGGAGCATATTTTCGTCAGTTACATGTAGTTACGCGAAGATTTTTCTTCGGCAAAGAGAAACGTAAATAATATGCTGATGAATTTAAATTAGTAATTAGGATGAAAGTTTGAAGAAAGGTTATTTTTAAATATGTATGAAACGGTAGATAATATATGGATTAGAAAGAGGAAATAAATAAATTAAAGACTTAAAAACTGAAGAAATAATTGAAAATGAAGGCTTTGGAAGAGGCATTAGTAAGAAGAGAATTCAGTACGTATGGCATGCAAGGGCGTGGATTGACGCACTACCTAAAATAGTAAAAACTTTTATCTCAGATATGTACCGCGTTGAAATCACATCATCATATCGGCATAGATAAATATCATATTTACAACTATATAAGATTATAAAAGGGCATGAGAGACAGGGGGAGATTCAGTGAGTATGATGGGCATACTGACTACTTGAAATTCACGATGAGATGACGGAAGAAGAGATCATTTTTAGAGAACTATAATGTCATATGAGTGACCGATGACTCCTACTTGAGAAATTGAGAGACTGGGTTGGCCTTCAAAGAAAGCCTGCTCATGCAGCAGAGACTTAAATAATGAATGAATACTCCCAGATGACTTAAGAAAAGGAGACCATGAAAAAAAGACCACTCATCACCCCGCGTATTCTAACAACACTGAAAAGGAGACGTCGTGTATTTTATTACATATATGAAAGAAAAATACAAAAAGCAAGCGGCAGACTGGATAAGGGCTTTCAGGAGGGAGATTTTAAATCTGCAAGCACCGAAATTGAGCAGTAACTAGTCTTGGCAACTAACAAGGATTCTATTTTTCATTATTAGCGACTAAATGCGACATTCGATTGTCAAAGCATAAAGGTGTATTTATCAATAACGAAAGCGCACTTCAGATAAAAAGATCAGGACAACCTATTTAATTTCATTTAAGAGGTCACCCAGGAAACAAACCGCAATGGGAAAATAGTTCAGTTCTGACGATCGGTTATACCCGATCAATGAAAAAATAAATAGTGAGAATCTTTAAGCAGTTAGATTTTTTAAGATGTCGATCCCATGCAGAAGAAAGTAAGAGAGCCAACGTAATCCCGAGACCGGAAAAGGAAAAGAAAGCGAACAAAAAAAAACCAAACATTCCACGTGGTGGAGGGGCGTACGTCTGTGTTAGGCGTGGGATGAATAACTTCAGAAGATAATGAAGCTCGCAACCTTCCATTTAGGCGCATTAGAGACACAGATAAGGAGACACTCTCGAGGAAGGAACTACCTCCATCCCGTTGCATTTCACTACGATATTTAGACCTCTCTCCCTTCTCCGAGTGCTTTCCCCTACAGGAGTACAAAATCTCGTTCCATAGAGCCACTCCTAGCACCCCTCATCCAGCAACCCTTATCGGGATGCGGCGTCTTTTTTTTCCTCGAAAATTCCTCTACTCCCACCTTAATCTCTTTTTCATGTCGATCTACCGACCAAATCACCTCTCTGACGCTTTATGCCTTCCTGATGACACCGGATTATACTTCCGGTCCACTTCCGGATTTCTGGAAATTCGTCGGGCGTACACCTAAAAACACCAGCAACTGAAATTTGCAGTGTTCCTCGGAACACGACTTTAGAGTTCCTCCTGCTCTCAGAAGATTATTATCTTATTTTCTCTGTGGAAATCAGCTGTTTTACTTAAGGCTTTCAAATGATATAATGATGATTGCAATCAATGTCATTTCACATTGACCTTTAAACGTTTATAGTTTTTTTTGTTGTATAGAAACTCCCACTGAGTCAGTGGCCCTGTAGGGGAGTCTAATGTTGGAAGTAGAATTGATACAATATAGCTCGATGACAAAATATTTATTATTTCAAAGAGCTCTAAGGATTCAGGGGGGGGGGTGACATTGTGTCGTTGGTGGTGACAACCCAAGCTGAGACACTCCTAAAGGGGACATGCTTTCTAGTGGTTTCCCAATGAGATATTTATAAACTCACTGCGCCATAAATCAAACTAATGCCGAACGATGTAAGTCACGGGAAATCATTTCGCCAAAATGTTTCATCTACATTCCATACTACATCAATGAAGCAGATGGAACAAGATATGTGTAGCTGAAGGAGGGTTTTAATTTTATACATTCAATTGTTCAGGCACAGCACTAAGCTAATTACCGTGGGTAAATATAACAATTTGTAACGAGGAACTCCACATATATCCATGCTCTAGGTGGAGAATGAAGGACCACATGGCTAGGATTCGAACCCGCGACCTCTGGATTGGTAGAAGAGGACGTGGGTAGGTAAAGCCCAGTGCGTTTAAAATAAGGTGACTTGAGTAATTTTAGAGTACTATCTAACAGTAGATTATCTCAAATCATTGAAAAAGAAACTTTATCTCTTTGGATTTAACCAGTACTCATCTTTTTCCATATCAATAGGAATAATAAGCTCTAAAGAAACTCTACATTAATGTGGATTATATAATTTCCATCAGATTAGCATTCTGGATAATGATACCATAGCACAAGGTATTTCTCAGCAAATCACTTTCCAGGAAAAACACAATTAACGTATACCCTCTCTTTTCTTCCCTCAGTAGGTTTACCTCGATATCATCAGATTAATTGGTAGACTTTTTCGTTAGTACTTGCAAGCAGGGCATTCCCCTTTCTTATTAAAAGATGTTTTCAAATATTTCTGAAAATGACACTATAGTAATCAATAAATAATTTTATAATCTTATATATTTTCCCAAATCCATTATAATATGTTACAATTATTTACAGTGACTGCGGTTCAATAAAGTTACAGCTACATTGAGAGACAGTGATAGATGATTAAAAAATAAGCAGCTAGATTTCTTGTTCTGCAATTGACATTTAAACGGAGTGGGTATGTTTATTTTAGCATCGATTGAAATGTTAAGCAAAAATAAAATATGTCCTGGCTACAACTGCAATTGGGGAAACAGTCATGGAAAGGGGAACGACGAAAAGAATACCTATGTGCTCTGTAATGATCTCCAGAAAACTGCCATTGCTTGGTTTTAACTTTTTGTGTGCCCTCTGTTAACAGTTCCTACCCTTAACGGGAGTTATTTTCTAGCTACGCCTGGCAAAACTCGATCTAATATCCTCCCTGTAATATCAGTATTTCACTAGAGAATGGAAAACTAAATGAAGGTGGTAGCTGGAAAAGCAAATACAATTGAACGGAGGTTTTAGAGACTCGGGCTATCGGGACTCATTTTCAGCGTTCTTTGCTAATTCACTATCGCCAACACGCAACCGCCTATAATCTACAATCAATCGCAAAAAAACTACGCGCCGTCGTGGTTGAAGAACGCATAAAAGCCAAGCACTATGGTCATAATTTATTGATTTGGATGTTTGCGTTGTGATTTCATCAGTCAGCCAAAGAAAAACTTTTTTTAAAGATCGGAGCGTGAGAAGGTAGAAGTAAGAGTCGATGTTTTGCAAGACACAGTGGAACCTAATGGAACATCAAGGATCGAGCATCTAATGGCAAAGTACGACTTAGTTAATCTTCATTTGAATCCATGATTTAGTAGAATAATTGTAGCAAGTATATTAAACAGCGAGAACTGTGAATAATTTATGCGTTTTTATGTTTAATTGTGACGAGGAGAGGATGTAAGAGGAGAAGCATATTGAACGATAGCGAGGACCAGATGAGTGGTAAACTTCCTTATACTTTAAACGTTGATCACGTGGTTTAAGAGATGAACATCTCCTGCAATGAGATAATTATGTTTATAGAAGGTTAGTGGGATACATTTTATTGCTTAATTCGAGAAATAATGGCTTAAGACACAATCGTATCTTCATCGCAAGTGCGTCATCTATTAGCTATTCCCATTTGACTATCATCTATTATTTCCTCAGGATCGCTATTATATAAATTGATTCATCTGTGGCTCTTCTGGAAACATCCATTGTATCCATCGAAAAACGTGTTCACACTAAGCTTAATAGGATGATAGTAAAGATAGTTACCATGAAGTCAGATGGGAAGGACTTTGCAAGTCAACAGGCTGAAAATAGGCCAAGAAATGAATCCAATTAGTGACGCTATGGGGAGTCATAATTCACGGAAAGAATTTCAGGGGAAGATGAAATGAGACAAGCTGAACGGTCTACTGGGATTCGCTTAGGACTACACATGAGAGTGGGAATGAGTTTGAGAGGAAAACAGGAGAATATTCAAATAGAAAGGCACAATGACACTCCACAAACGCCTCGACCAGTGCTTCGGTCCATGTCGTAAACTTTTACGAATGAAACATTGAATTACGTGGTGTTTCAAATGATTTTTTTATTTAAGATAAGAAGAGAAAAAGCTTTCTAGCAAAAGATAAAGTTTGTGCATTTCATGGAAAGGTTATTCATTTGTTTAAACTATATACTTGTTTAGAATGCGTGTACGCCATACAATCGAATCAAATTATTTTAATGTAATCGAATAAGAATTTCAATAGGAATAACTCAATTATCACATCAGGGATTTTCACTTCTTGATGTAATAAGCGAAAGTAGTCTGGAATTACAATGCAATACTTTTACTTCAGCAGTTTGTCTCATGATAAATACTAAATTGGTTATCGAGGCGAAATACGACCGGGTTATATCAGAACGTCTAAGCTGTGGAACAGGTATGGGGAACGGAGGTATGGGGAAATTTATACACTAAAGTACAGAAATTACAGACGTACATACATTACTGGGATGTAGAATATTAAGGAGCCATACCTCTGCGAAGCATTCTTTTCACGGTGTCGTTGTGACGGTGAGTGATTTCGAATTTCCTATTTAAAAAATTTTTAGAATTTATCTAGAGGCTATTGCGAGGTTAAGTCTTTTATCCGGCTCCTAAAATATCTTTCTTAAAGGTTAACTCCTTCAAACTAAACAGGTTCCAGATACATTTCGTAAAAGATGACATTCAATTCTGTGAAAACATTGAGATGACGCCAATGAAAAATTGACCTTGAAAAATATCTTCGGTCCATCAGGAAAAAATGTACGTGGCCCATTCAATGCCCATTAGTGCAAGATGCGATCGTGGAAAGGGTTTATAATCGAACACCCTTTAAACAATTTAAGGAGGTGTGCGTGACAATACCATTTTCGGACTGAAAACACTTTCCCCTCACTTAAACGGGTAGAGAGCGAGTGAGTGATAACTGATCTGACTTCTGCAAAGCAGCGGAATAATATATGATAGGAAAAAATCAGCAGCGCACCGAATAGAGATAATTTTTGGCCGGCGCCCGGTTACTGGTAGTTAGGTCCCGATGGCGAAAACAAGATAAGAGTGACGAGAAAGGTCAACAAAATATTGTATGTATTTATCATATATATGAAATATTTTGTGTCAGATAGCTATGACGATCTACATATAGAACATATAAGAGTTATGCATTCTTTGTTAATATCATCATACCTATGACAAAGCGTGTGAATAAGAATTACCGTGTGTATCCTTCTGAACATTATATATATGTATATATCAGGAACTCTCACATACATAGGCAAAGAAGGAGAACCTTTCTCCTTCGTCGGTCTTGGAGATATAACCATATATATATATATATATATATAGAGAGAATTCTCTCCTGAACGGACGAAGGTGGTGGTTCCACCGAAGATTCTTCACCACTGTGAGTTTTTTTCTTTTT
>WURS02460169.1:0-13630 GCA_011762765.2 Rhinocypha anisoptera | reverse complement strand
GGCCCCGTCACATCTTATCACTCACCCGATCCCCGAATCTCTCCATCCCCCCCCTCCTGCAACCTTTACCGAACCCTCACCCACCCCCCCCCCCCTCCCCCCCCCCCTCGAGGGAAGTCTCCTCCTCCCCTTCCGCCCCCGCTCTCGGATCCGGCTATGACGAGGGCCGGGATAATAATAATTCCGCCCCGACTAAAAATATGAAATTTAGCGATTGCGCAAGGAGAGCGGTTTTGTGGGGAGGTCCCCGACCGCCGCCCTCTCGATGTTAGGAGGGTTAAAATCACTCTTATTCATACTTCCGCAGGCAAAAAAATGAACGCTTCCGCTAATTCAAATGTTGGAAGTATGGCCTTAAATCGTTCCACCCTCGTCGATTAACTGCGAAGCCTCTGAAAAAAATCCTCACGTTTAACTGAATGCAAGCCTCCGCGTTCTCAACCCGAAGACCGAAATGCGACCGACTCAAATTTATACAGGATTAGTGATCATAACGGAAAACTGATATTTAATAACTGTTATTCAAGGAAACAGCATGGGATAAGTTAAAATCATTCTAGCGCAGGGGTTTTAAACTTTTTTGGTTCTCGCACTCCTTCAACATGTAATAAGATATTAGGTACCCCTTTTTAAACATTTAATATTACAATAATATTTATAATTTTGGTACATTTTGATATTCAATAATATCTTAAGTTTACGCAAAATATTTAAAAAATACATAGTATTAGTATTTTTGTTTTTAGGGTACGTCGACTACTATGGCCATTTAGCACCTTTTCCAAAAAAAACAGAAAAAATCCTAATGGGAAAACACAACGCCCATGCCCTAGACGACATTCGAACCCGCGACCTTTGAGCTAGACGGCGAGAGCGCTGCTGCAGGGATAATCAGGTCGGAAAAAATATATTTACGAAATATACTGTAATTTTAATTTTTTTATGCTAGCTTTTAAGTTTTATTTAACTATTTTCTGAATATATTACTAGCATAGCATGCGTACTAATTTACTCACTATTCAACATAGCCACTGGACAAGCTACCTCTGAGAGTACCACATGTAATAATGTGGTACCCGTGCTCTCAGGGTACCATCTCATATATATTTTTATAGGGTGTGACGACAACTATACGTAGTCATATAGTTCCTCATACATGATAGAAGAAAACCCATGCGGACGAAAACAACAACCATACCACAGGCCAGCTCTCCAGCCTACGATCTTAGGGCTTGCCGACGAGCACGCCGTGTTAACCCAACAGGCGATACCCTAATTTTAGTAATACCCTGGTCTAAGAAACTTGACATTTGATCCTTTCCTTCTACATACAAACGGTTTTTCGGATGGCCCAAACCTTAAAAAGGTCTGTAATGTGTCTTTAAATGATTCTTTCCCTGTCAGGAAGATAAAACTTTGGAACAAAATTGATTTTGTCATCGTAAAAATTAAGGTATATTAATCTATTAAGATTAAACTAAACACACAAAACTCTACGCGGAGACTAAATAGAATCAAACTTGACAGTTCTACGGAACACAATGCCCATTGTCCAGACACTTCCATTGTTGGCGACTCACGAGAGCTATAGTCAAAAGTATACCTATGCAATTTTTTTGTGCATTACTTGTGCGTCCTGTTTTCGTGGTGTAGGACTTTCATTCCCTAGTTTGTTTAGACACTTTATTTATCTCTGGTGATAAAAACATGTGTTTCTGCCATTTACGAGACTATTAAAAAAATACCGTCAACAAAGCTATTCTCGCACGATCTAAAATAAGGAAGGTCTGTTTATGTTACCTATTTTTAAAGAATAGCAAATATCTAATGACGTATCACAGATCCACCATATCCCTGTGAATTTTCGGCTTATCCACAAAGTAGATGTGACCTATTTACTTTTTCTCCACCTGAATATTATATTTGAGCTTCGTCTCGGCTAGTGAAAATTCATCCTTTAGAAACGTCAGAGACCATAAATGCCAATCTAAATAAAAATACACGCCAATTTAAATGATTATCTGTAAATAATGAAATGGAAATTTCATTATATTTTCTACTAGGGCTATGATTTAAAATACATGAAAGAGAAAAAGCCCAAGTGAATCGATTCGTTGTAGGTTTAAAAAATATATGCAAGTAAATATTATATATATATTGTATAAATATAATAATATAGTTATTATATATATGCATACATTAAGTGTTCATAGAAACACATATATCCTTTTTATTATCTGTTTAATCGATAAACAGCACAAGATTTGAAGGACATACATTTTTCTCACAATTACTACAAACGATCTATTTTTCCAACGCCACCAATTTGCGTGTACACATAAAGACCCCATTGCAGTGACCGTAGTTTTTCCCTTGAGAATTGAAGGGAAACAACGATAAGATGACTCATAGCCCAAGGCGAAAAGAAGAACACGAAATGTGCTTTTTGTGAAGAGAAGATAAATCGAGTTAGGATAGCAGGACGAGGATAAACCCCTCAGGAAGACAAGCTTGTGTGTTTGTGAGTGTACGAGAATAGGGGGGGATTATGGAAGAGAATAAAACACACACAGAAAGGGGTATAAGATAGCGAAAGGCACAAAAACAACTCAGAGAGAGGGAGAGAGGGAAGAACAGGATTTTAGATTGAAAGAGATTATCATTTTACCGAGTTACGTACTTAGCCACTAGAGAGAGTGTTGGAGATAACAAAGGGAAAAAGTTTCGACAGTATTGGAAGAGGAAGCACCTCCATGTCACTTACTCACTGGCGAAGAACAACACAGATCGAAACCAATTCAACAGCAGAGTACTTGGAACTGTCTCAAAACGCCCTGCAGGACAGAGGCCGTGAATACGCACTTGACGTGGTTTTGAAAGCCCTCAAAGTGACCTCGATGAGTCCCACCGCCAAAAATAACAGGTTATGACCTGTCACTCATTACTTATTGCTCTCCCATATAGTCAATGTCTGTCCCAACCATTATTTTTTCCTTCAACCCTTCTTTGCTAAAATAGTAAGATACCGAGTCCGTTCCTTTCGGAATACGTTCACAGATGCCGTATTACCCTCGCTTTCCACCCGTAAACGTCCCGGCGAATGAATAAATTGATTAGAATTGATTTGATTGAATTTTTTGAAAGAATTTGATTGAAAATCCACGTACAGTAGTCTCAACTCCAACTCTAACTACCCCTTACCCTCATAAATTTAAGAGCGCCCTCACGACCCATCATACGCACACATTTTTCTACACATACCTACTATCAGATTGAAATCGCCGGATAAACGTTCACTTTTCTTCCGCCTCTCCTCTCCACTGAATTCGCTCCCTGACGGTGCTGACCCGTTTTCGCATTACTCCAACACAATCACCGACCTCACCTTCTCACATTTCTCCACTATTAACTAACTAGTCAATGCCCTCTCAAGATTGCAAATATTTATGTTGACTTTTCTTCCTGTTTACCCTTTTTGATGTTTGAATTTATGCATGTGTTATTCTTTTTGTTAAATGTTCCGCAGTGAATTGCCTACTCTATTTCTGCCTAAGGTATTTTATTCTATATAAATAAATAAAAGAGGACGAAGTTTAGGGGGTAACCGAGTGAAATCTCATTACTTCAAGAGAAGACTATTCCGTTTCCCGAAGTATATGGGATGGTTAAAATAGAGGTGAAGAGCCACAATGTGTTCAAGCGTGTAAAATACATTAATGGCTTCACGGAGAAATAAAATTTCCCAATGCACCTAAATTTCTGGTCAGCTGCCTGATTGACTGGTTGAACCTTCCCAAAGTAAAAAAAAGTAAACATCGCATCTTTTTGGGAGAATCGCGGAAGCTCCGAAGTACGAAAACGAGAAAAAGTGTGACCGCAAAAAAAGACACTACTTATATTTCAAATGGAGCTCGAACTTTTCTATTCTGCCATTTGCATTATATTTTATAACTAGCTTGATAAACACATTCGCGGGCATTAAGTCGGAGAGAGTAACTCCGATGAGTAAGAAGGTTTTCCGATTGTTATCCAGGTAAAAGAGAAGAAATGTATTTTTTTCAACAAAATTCCAGTACACTGAGAAGTATTCCGTGGAACACAAATTCAACGAATGAACGAGGATCAGGAAAAATCATTTCATGAGAAACTCGATGTAGTTACTTTCAGCATCTAATAAAGAAGTTAATTAAGTTGAGTGAAGACTAAATGTTAATTCGGCAACAAGGTACTCATTTACAGGTAGTAATGTAGCTTTACTTGACTGAACGATTTTTCACATTCCGCGGGATTATCTAGACTGTGATGTAAGGTTGGGAATAAGTAATTAGAAAATGCATATCGTTCAGCAACCTACTTAGCTATTCAATCAGAAAACAAAAAAGGGTTGATTAAGAGGAAATCGTTAAGACGTACTCCTTCGAACCTCGCCGTTGCACAGGTGCACAAGCAGGGGGAGATTCAACGAGGAAAATTCTAGCCTTTTAAGCTTCCGCCAACCCCAAAGAGGTCCCAATTCAAAATAACGGCAAGCAAACAAGGTCATAAATGTTTCCCAACCGTTTTCGAACAAGTGGCTTTTAACTCGGAGGTGACACGACGATAAGGGTCCGTCAATTTTCACGCATTGCGCCCAGCGGCGATTAAGGCCATGGCATCTTAACTGAAGATGCCGGCTTCGGCGTAGGAACAAAAGGTTTGTCTGATGAAGGAAACAGGGCGAAGAGCCCGTAAAGTGAAGTGGCCGGCGGCGGGGAAGAGCGAAATGTGATGACGTCCGCGAACACTTTATGAGCGGCGTTTCTTCAATCAGGAATATCGTAAAACAATTTCCAAGGATTAAGAATATAGGAAGAAAGATTCTATAGAATTCTTTAAGCCCACTGAAATGGAGGTTAGAGGGGTATTGCCCCTGACGAATCACCCATGACTCTTAAGGGTCGACTTTTAACCTACATTGAAGCCGAACAAGAATTGCAGGCACCTAAATATCACGCGACGAGGGTGATAGAGGAGGAACGGCCTTCTATATTTGTTTATACTTTGCCGACGTACATATATGTAGCGTTAGAATGAAAATATGGTAACATTTTTTTATTGTTATTAAATAGTATGCAATAATTACATTTAATAAATTCATTTCAATGAAAAGTTATAAATGACTTTAGAACAATAAGGAAATAGTTCCATTAGTGGCCGATAAAACTTGGAAATTCTTTTATCGGGTCATTTCAATGAGGTTGCTGAGTGGCCGATTAAGATCTCTGTTTAAGAGCAACCAACTAGTGACCAACTTTTCACCTACCGCGTGCTTGAATCAGTTCAACTGCGCGAAAAACGAGACCAGGTTAATTGGAAAAGTATCATTACCACACTGATTTGAGCCGCAGAATTGAAAGATTACAGTGCTGCAGAAATGAAACCTAATGAGGCCTTTCGATTTGTTCGTAGTCGATTATAAGGTCTACCGCTGTGACGAGAGATAGAGAGAGGATTAAATACATTTATGGCGCAGAAAAATTGCCCCCGGAAATGAGCGAAGAAAATTATAAAAAAACTGTCACGAAAGAAATGTCATGGCATTTATTTTTGCATTGTCATGGCCCGTACTACCTATTGATAAACATTATTTCATTCCAGATCAAAGGAGTGAGATATATTCTACGTCAAAATTCATTCATCAGATATTAATAGACTCAATAACAAATTGAGAGGACATAAATGGATCTTACAGAAAAATTTCACTCGGATGGTTATTGAATTAGCATGGAATATATATTTGGATGCTTCTGGAGGAATATGCGACACAAATTAGGTTCTAGGATGAAATTATATAACGATGAAATTAAAAATCCAATTATAAAATATCATGCGTCGACATTTTTCGAAGAAAACTTTCGTCGAGAACTTTCGAAGAAATTTGTGTGATCAGCCGATCAACCATATTGAACAACATGTAATACATGGGCATGTCGAAATACGGCAACAATCTTTTTACCTGAAACGTCGAAGATCGCTATAATAAAATAGGTAAATTAAAATTTCGGTAAAAGTCGGAATCGTTGCCATCACGAAACTCCGATACACTAATGTTAACGCAAAGAGCCCTGCGAAACATCAACTGATAACAACAACAAAAACAGCGCATAGCAACAAACCGTGATTAACTTAATCCACGTCAGGAAGACCGCGATAATAACAATGACGTACTGACATTTAAGATATTTCCCACAATCCTGTAAGCGGCTAATTCTACAATCACAAATTAAGGAGTACAAAACATAAAAAGGCTACACGATACGGATCGTTTCAGTTCAAGGAAGGGACAAACCGCACTTGAATCCGCCCTCGCAAAAAAAAGAAGCTGGAGGAAGAAAGTAGATAACTGAAGGGGTAAGGAAAGACGAAAGGAGAGAATGGGGCAATCTGCGAATCGTCAGGGGGAAGAAAAAAATTGGAGAGCAGAACTCGGCGGTGAATGAGGACGGGGAAAGGCGTCCCGAGAGTTGAAGAGTTTCATTTGTTTTTTTAACATCATTTTTTTCAATGCGGAGGTGTACGATCGTCCCGCGAGACGCTACCCGACGAGATTGCGCATTCAACTGAGTCTGCCAAACGCCTACCGCCGAGCGTTCTCTTCTGCCACGGGGTGCTGAAATAAAACCGCCCCCTCGCCATCTCCTTAGGCAGACGGGATGGAAAAACAAATGAACGGCAGATACGTGCCGAGCAAGAAGAAAACCACGGTTCCGAAAATTCTAGCGACCTTGGATTGCTAGTGAAAAGGGTCAGAAGTGGGAAAGGGTGGTTGGCTGGTAAGGGGTCCGAGCGGCGCAGAAGGAAGTGTTCCGAAATTCGTTTTCCAAGATGGATGTCGGCTGACCACTATTTTTGGATTGCGGGGCACTTTACTTGTATTAGGAGGGCACTTGGCTGAAGGCTGAGCACGCATGACACCACTTTCACGCCTAAAGTGACATCTGACGGCGTTACCACTGTAATGAGCATCTTCCTCGCCGCTTTTGAAGAAAAGAAGAGATGACACTCAGTTGCAATTTTCGGCAATCAACGTGTGGCCCGAGCATTGCCCCCTCTTCCTATTACACTTCGCTCTGGAACATATCATTCGGGAAAGCTAAAATTAAGAGAAAACAAAATGTACCGAAAATGTTTTAAAACTATTTTTAATATGTTCCTAAATGGAATGGTGGTGCCTAACTTTATGGAATCTATACCTATTGGAAAATAAACAATTTTAATTTTTAATTCCACAGGTTTTTACTTTAAAAAGGACCCGGGTTTCGACATTTAACCTGTCGATGACATTAAATGTCGAACCCCAGGTCGTTTTCTTAGATAGAAACTGTGGAATCACAAAGTAAAAATCTTGTCATTTACATTCTTAAATGGGTAAAAAGTTCATCATTAAGTTTGCGGAAATTTGGGTTGAATACCAGTTGATAAAAGGATCAGAAGATGATTTAAGGTTTTAGTGATGTCTGTTGAGTGATGCAGGGGGGGATTATCCACAAATTTTCACGTCAGTGCTAAAATTTGACAAGTCGGCTGTTAACTAAACGGTCCCTCTTTCTTTAAGGTTCAAGAAAAAATGTATGAAACCATAGTCAAAATTTAATATCAATATCCTCCTTAGGGAAAAGAATCGATAACACCAGCTGTAGAGGGGTAGAGAAGAACCTTCATTGGAAATAATGCTACCAATTCACTCCATAAACATCATGAGCATAGTTTCTTCAGTCAAGGTGGTACACTATAAGTATATCGTAATATCCAAGATCAAAATTTGAGCGATGGACGAAATCTCCGAATAAGTTGAAAGACCTCACTCACCCGGATAAAACCGACGAATGTTCAAGTGTCTGGAGTCGGCATGACAAACGGTTGAATTAATTTCGATTCCCAAGAGCATCCTGTCTGAGGAAAGCAACAGCAGTTGCTTGTCCCTTATCAACAGGGCGTGAAATGGGAAAGATCAGTTAGACTTTTGACCCAGCCAGAGCACCGCAAGTGCCGACCTAAGAAGGACCACCGCTTTGCATCACGAACTAAGAGGAAATACATTCTTCAAAATAGTAGGGTAAAGTGTGTTCGTAGCAGCTCGTTTTCTTTAAGCGGCTCCGGCGACTAAAGTATATATGTACTGATATCGACTCGTAAGTGTCAATCAAGGAAAAAATAATAATTTCAAGATAGATCGTAAATGACCAGCATGAATCTCCGATAATCAAGAATATTTTATCGACGAAAAAACAACAAACTTGAGGGATATGTCGGGACAACCAGGCTTTCTCCCTGGTTCAAGGAGAAAATCCATGCCCTGGAAGAGATCGGAATCAGCAAGCTTGGGGTCTTCATTAGTACAGCCAATCAGGACTTACGAATTGGTACACGTTTTTATACGTTCTTGTCAAGTTTGAATAAAATTTATTTCCGTTATTTTTTTCATTTTGAAACGTAATCACCAACGAATTCTTGTCTTAATTATTTCATCAATTTTCAAGTTGACTTTTTTATTCCCCTGTGACCCCTACATTTTTTCGTGGAGAAACAAAATTATATTGTAAAAGTACGCGCATGTTGGGATAATATATATATATACACACACACACACATGACTGGTAATATTCCCCGAGAGTAAGGAATTCCACGAGAGTTATTAATGTTCAGAAAAAATATGTTATGGAATCTTTAACTAAATAAAGATGAAAAACAATTGCGTTAACTCGTGAGTAACTCGTAACAGTCTTTTGCTGCATGGATGATAATACTCCGATTAGATGGAATAAAGTGAGATTCTGCAGTAATTTTTTCATTCCGCATCAATCACACTTGCCTGAGAACACGCTAAAAATCAAAAGAATTCCCACTGTTATGACGGCGGATAGAACCCTTGAAAAATACGCCTTACACCTCAACTCAGCCATCATCCCGTGCACCGCTGCTTCGGCTCAATCACAGGATGAATGGCTCCCACTATGAGACCCGGGTAGTTAGTGTCATATAAACTTCCTCCGCTTTGAGAGAATCCATATTTTTTATGACCAGACACATCTGTTCCTTCAGTGAAAAATAGATAGGTATATATATATATATCGTATATGTTACTTCTCGGCCAAAGAAATCTTTGGCCAAATCCCTCGAGACAACAAAATCACATATATATATATATATATATATGTATGATTATTTCTATATCGAGGATTTGGCCTATTACAACTCCAAATATTCCATTGCCGACGTTTCGATTTATTTATAAATCATCATCAGGGAAACTTAGTTTTTACATAGTCAATGTGACCCGGGTTTCGTTCGTTGCACCTTGTAACGAACTCCGTTTGCACGTATTGTAACCTAAGAGTGTTGAAACGTCGGCCACCACTGATGATAAATATAAAATTGCAATCTTGGTATCGCAACAACCTAAGGGTCGTCAACTTTCCCACCACCTACACTCCCGAGAGTGGTGGCCGTCGCTTTTATGATGCTGCTGCTGCCGCATTATCTAGTCGCCTCAAGGGCAGCACTTAAGAAAAGAATAAGGGAGAAATGCTTCGCGTCGTGATGGGTTGGGACCGAGGAGCTGTGGCCTTGACATCATAACATTGACCTCCGCCGACAGGTTGCGCCCTATATATTCGGGGACACTGGGAACATTATACGCCTTCGATCTCAGTTATCCCTTTTAGTGAGAGTAAGAAAACCCTTCTCCGTGTGTGTCATGGCTGTCTCGGGTGTTTTTCGAATCACTCACATAATTAATGTCAGTATTCTGTCATCATTTTTGAAGCAGCAATCCTCGTGTCTTTAACCTTCCCATACAAATTTCTATTAATTCCTGTCGAAGACTTTTAAAAATCTAAAATCTCCCCTCACAGAGTGGTATCATCAAATTCTCTTTCACACCTGGCATATTTGAGGCATATTTGGCGTTGTTAAGTGAGGCAGTTTTTAATTCTGTGTTCTCCTTTATGCTTGATGTAGTGTGTCTGTAACGAGTTCAAATATGAAAAGGTACTTGACTGGAAAATTTTCCATCTTGCATCCTCAAAAATTCCCCAAATGTTGCTCAGCAAATGAAAGATTCATTAATCAGAAAATCAAAATTTTTTATTACATTTAAAGATAGAGCTAATGATTAGTTTTATTTTTCCTGTTTATTGGTGTGACAGCACTGCGAGCTGTTCGGATATAAACCGTAGCAAAATTGTCATAAATCTAAGAATCATAGTTTCAGGCTGGTTGTGGTGGAAGGAACTCATGATTAAAAATGAGTATATAGCACCATCCCCCTTTGCACTTTGTATATAATTTATGCAGTAGTACGTTAACTTTTTTCTGTCTTTAACCTGATTATGTCTTAGTGAGGCGAAATGTGCGTCGTAATAAATCTGTTTTATAAAGTGGGATTGTGCTATATGTTCATTCTTAATTATTTATCATTAACATACTTTTAAAACTCCCATTTATTTTCAGTTGCATTCTTCCCATCCATCATTCATTCCACGATATGAACAAGGGACATAGTGGTAGCCTTATAATAATGCAAAGAATTCCTAATTAATTTCTTCACCTCTTCAGAACTGTTCCATCTATATAATTTCCCTTTCTTTTATATAAAAGTAATGCCTGTGAACCCTGAATTATTTTTTTGTTTACCTACGTTGTGATCAATTACAGTCTTCATCTTATACGAGAGTGTTGCAATGTATTCTTTGAGCACTATATATTGTTTCCTTGTTGCCCTTTTTTGTCAGTTCTCCTCATTTTTCTCTATTTCCATCTCTTCTTTCACCTCTCATTTATTTTTTTCAATTTTCTGCTCATTATGTCCAATTAAGATCACAGTCAAAAATTTAACCTGGTAACTGGCAGTCTTCTGAAATCTCTAGCAGAATATCCCAATTCCGAGACGTCATTCATGAACTTTCTTTCAGACGACGGCGTCGTATCTGAGTGGGATTAAAGCAAAAGTCGCATCTATTTAACCCAAACGGATTTTATGTTCTCTCCTTCTTGACTCTATTCCACCGCCACATTTAATTATTCTGCCTCGGTATTTTCTCCTCAGCAAGACGTCCTTTTATTGTTAGGACATACATTTTAAGACTTCGCTTACATTATTCGATGACGTTATTCGATGCGGGAAAGTTCACTTGTTCCATATTTAGGGTCTTTCGTTTAGCCCCTGCGGTGTCGGGACCTTTCCCCCCTTTAGCTCCTTCCCTGTGTCATATTGAATGAAGTCCTTCAAACACTTTAGTGAACTCTCTTCGAAGGAAAATTAACTCCCGGTTTCCATTCGCAGGTACGTTGTGGGTAACTTCATCACATTCTTAAAATTATCCATCGTCAATTCTACCGCTGAAAAAATAGAAACATTTTTCATAATGGGTACTTTTAATTGTAAACTGATATAAATACGATTTTCAGATGACATTCCAATGCAGGCAGAGAAGGAAGGCAAAACAAGAGCCTTACCCTAGCCTTGAAAAGGAGAATAAGGACACGTAACCAGAGTATAGACAAGAATAAGACCGTGCAAATATTATGTAGGGAAAAATGTTAAATAAAACAAGGTAGGATAAAAATTAGGTAGATGAAAGAATTATTTTTTTCAGGAAGATAGATCATTGATGACGGCAGAAACTAAAAGGTGACAATAAACCAGATATTCCAGGGAAGAAGGAAATCTTTCAGAAGAAAAAAATACAGCAAAGAATGTTATACTGCAAATCAAGACGTACGAATGGATCGTGCTTTTAAACGGACGTGAGGCATTGGGCAACTATTAGAGGAAGAATAGGTTGAAAGACAAATGCAAAATAAATTTTAAAAATAAATGGGCAAACCAAACAACCAATGGAGAAATACTACAAATAGTGGAAAGAAAGGGAAATTAATGGACTACACTTCCAAAATTAAAAGGGAAACCAATAGGGCAGAACTTGAAAAAACTACAGTTTTAAAAACTGTTTTGGAAGGGACCCTAGGATCAAGGGTTTAGCCAAGGGTTGGGTGAATGATGCACATATAACGGAGAATATTTTTTTAGTTAAGAGTTACGTAGGTAAGAAGAGTTTAACAGGTGGAATGGAAACTTCGAGAGATGTTGCAAACCAATCTTTGTAATAACTGTTTATTATAATGATATTGATTATAATTTTACGACTAATCATGCATAAACCAAAAAGTATGTTAGTGACGCATCTGTACATTCATCAAAAATGGTTTTGGACGAATAATTGTATTGAACTTTTGATGTTACACTTTTTTTCTGCATTTTATACCGTTATACCGTACCTTCTTCAATTATGATGACAACATCTTATAATGATCAAATTGGTTAATAATAGCGAAGAAAAATCTACAATAAGCCTATATCATATAGAATTTTTTTAAGGATAAAAATTTAAAAATAAACCACTGGGTATCTTGTCGAAAATGACTTGTGATGTGGAATACATTTTTTGGAAATTGGAAATACTATCTGTTTTACATTATTTATTCGTAGGTTTTCTACCCATTGGTTGGTTTATTTTGTGTAGGTAGGATCCAATTAACAGTTATTAAATCTTACCAACACTTTTGAGAGCTAACACATTCCGAAAAAATCTTTTTTTTATTTTAATTGAACGATAAATACCTATAAGGTCTTCTTACTTCCCAGCTCCTGCCATGGCATCTAAAATCCCCAGGTATATATCTCACTGCCTTGTGTCCGCTTCATTCTTCCTTCCAACATACCCTTTAACATTCCATCTTCTATCTTCACTTTTTTATTTTCTCATTCATTCTAAAAGAATACACATTTCCAAGCCACCAATCTACGATTATCCTCGCTATAAACTTCACAAATATTGCCAAATTATACGGAATCAGGTGTGATGTAGCTGATAAGCTCAATAATAATAAGTGAAAAGTAAAAAATTGAAATTCTTCCATAATATTATCGTAGCATTAAGTGTAAAATTGTTAGTGTTTTATTTTCCTACTTATTAAAGCCAAAACACACGTCATCACCTGGATAAGTATAAAATTTTATTGTTTTAAAAATATTTTTCGAATACCTAATCAAAAAGACTAAACCTTTCAAGAAAATGTTTAATTAGGTAGTTCGGACACCGAATAGTTACGATATAACCTTGTTTTTGTAGAACGCTTTGCACTTCCCCATCCACAATAATCCTTCAGGGCGACGTAACAGGGTTACACCGTCGAGCCTTCGACTTCTCATTACGGAAACGGCCGCGATGAGCCAGTGATTAGTTTCTGGAAACCCAGTTGAGTACCGAAGCATGATGTGACGTATCCTTGCTCGGTATATCCGTCAGGCTTACGCGAGGCAGTTAAGGGGCACGAATACGCACTGTGACGATGTAATGGGCCAAAGAAGGCCGAAAGGCATCCTGGGGCCGAAGTTTTCAGGGGAAGAGACGAGAGAGGGATAAGGAAGGGAGAGCGGTATAGGGGGGCAACATACATCTCTCGCCTCTCTTCCCGCCAAGCGTTTAAGGAAGGCGACCGTCGCTCCATTTACGGAAATAAACAGATCGCGTTTCCACGCGACCGAGCCTATGACCCAGAAAGTGAGTGTGGGTGGGGAGGAGAGTGG
>WURS02460159.1:0-13630 GCA_011762765.2 Rhinocypha anisoptera | reverse complement strand
TATGTGTTTGAGTGGGAAGGCTCGTGTGTGTATACAAAATGTATGCACCTTGGGAGTCCGCCAACCGTTCAAAAGCTTGGTAGTGCGACTGTTAATGCTTGTTTGTCATAATAATATCAAGAAGGGGAGTTATAGTTATAAAATTAAGATTAGAGGGTTATAAATAAAGAACGGCATTTCATAGCTGTTCGAGACAGACATAAAGACCATTAAATTCATTCTTAGGTAAAATAAAATTAGTGTTTCTTTACCTGTTTTTAATAAAAAAAATTGTGACACAGGTTAAAAATTTATAATTTTTAACTAAGACTATTAATCATTGTGTAAAAAATTGACCAAATTAAAAATTGTGATGTTACTAGACATAATTACCGCAGAATTAGTTAATTAAAAATTTTTATTAGTGTTTAAACGTTGACGCTTCCGCATTTGGTTGGTAGAACAAGGACTCCACACTAAAAACTACTTTTATCTTCATATATCTATCTGCATACACTGAAAAATAGAAACCATGAAAAGTAGAATTAATTGAGTTAAGCAACCTAAGGGTCCGCATGGTCAATGTCCATTTACAAAGCAGGGTAGTGTGGTTAGTATATTTAAGTTAGTTGATATGTTAACATTTATTGTGCTTTATACTGAAATCTGTAATTTCTGCTGTTTATCATTTAAATTATTTTATTCTAATTAAGACAGCTTATTTACGTCTAATGTCACGCAAAAGAGGATCTCGTGAGTGAGCATTGCTGCTACATATTATTAATAATTTTTTCAAGCAAACCACAAGCTGTTCACATGCCTAGCAAATCCAATGATTGATTGACTTTGACAAGCAGAAACATTGATCATGCTCAGTGAATGGTCATGTTCTGGTTCAGCACACCCAGTAGATCACCTTATGGCCAACATGTATTAGTCGCCAGTATAGTGTACATTTGAAACATGACGTGTCATCTTAGGCAACACTTGTTTGTCTCAGTGGAAATTTTGTTGGGCAAGGGGTAATAATTATTTTAGACAGTATAACTTGTATTAGTACTCATTAGCTATCAAGTAACTAAAACAGTATGGGATGATTGAGACAAAGCATAAAGAACGAATAAAACTTCTCTTTCGACGTGTTGGTTTTTTCTAAGAAGTGAACGATTGATTATGTGACAAATACGTTGATAGGGGCTAACTCAGGACTGTGAAGAATGTCGTCACTCGTTTGTTAGTTGCAAAAATTGCAAACAACAAATGGCCACAAAAATTCTACAAATGATGAAGCAATTTTGCATTTGCAAACACACTGTATCACTGGCCATGTGTGAATGGCGTCGGTGCAAAACTATTTGCAAAGAGGAAGTGAGACAATATAAAGTCCGGTTATGTTGACTCTTGCGATCAGGTGCGAACACCGCATGCTTTCATGCTACTCTCCATTAACAGACATGTCTGCAGTAGTCTTACAATTGCTTATTGTACAACAATATATTTGGTTAAATTATTACAGCATGATTAGTGTGAAAGGCAACTTATCGAATCTGCGTGAGCGCACTACACACAACAAATGCGACAGTTTTAACTCAAACAGATCAAATTTTTAATTAATTTGTTATACATTTGTGTTGAATTTTGCTATTTAAACTCACTTTTTGGTTTGGGTTAAAATATATCTCTTTTGGCTGTGCACTGGTTTTTTACTGTATACAGAGCCTTCTCTATAGAGAGAAGGCTGTAGAAGAATGTATCTGCAGAGAAGTTGTACTTGATGTCTCGAGTAATAAAGTGTTCCGGAATGTAATTACAAAGTGTGGGGCGATTTGCTCAACCACAAGTTAGAAAGACTCGAAGGTTGAGATGAGTTTTATTTTAAAAATCTAACCTGGCTTTGTTTGTCTAAATCTAGGCCCTAGATGGGTGTGAATGTAAGTTGAAGGAGCCTACGGTAAAAAATGTGCATCACTAGGCATCACAAGAATAAGAGTAAAGAAAATTTTCAGAAAAAAATGACATTGTGATTTTACAAAAAAAAACTTTTCTGTACCAACCTATGTAAATATATCAGGCTGTCTTTCCATCAATGCCTACTTGAACCTAGTCAAATAAAATCAGTTCAAAAAGAGTGGTTTAACAACAAGATTAAATTATTTTTGAAAAATGACGAAAAAGCAATGTAAAACCGACAATTAGGAAATCAGGCAAAGTCTTATATTATATATTATATTATATAAGTTATATATCATAAGATTGAGCGCGCTTTGATTGAACAACTAAAAAACTAATTTTTAAATTTAATGTTTGTTTATCTAAGAACAGCATGTTAAGCTTTTTTTACTTATAACTTTAATTCTATTGTAAACATGATTTGATCACACTTTTTTTGTACCAAACATTAGAAACACTCACGGGTATAGCTTGTAATGTCATGTGTCGAAATCGCCCAAATTTGTTTTTCATGTTGTTATTGTGGATTGGATTGATAAACAAAACAGTTTTTCTCGTCTCTGCGACAAAAGCAGTGCCTAGAGGAAGCCATACTCAATTGGGTTAGTAGTATTACTACTTTGTAGAAAGGCACGGCAATAGCTTATCTCTCACATGACCAGTACATTGACTCTCCCCAAAACAAGATGTTTTTTGTGGCAATCAATGCGCGTCATGATTCTGCTTAAGAACCATAAATAGATTGAGTGCGGTGATTGATCACTTGAGGGTATATAACAATTTTCACATTTAATCACATTGCAATTGACAATTCAATGTATTTTCAATTTAAATGCTTTGATTCCAGTTATTAATAATAATTATAAAAAATATTTATAGATACAATTGCAATTGTGCTTGCGCACAAAACATTGGGACGCAAAGTTGAAGCTAAGCTTCTACACTATATGTTGATTCTAAGGTGATACCAACCAACAGTCTTAAAGCCGTTCAAGCAATTCTAGACAATTTTGCTCAAAAATTTGAATGCGATCCAAGTCAACTTCTACCGCCTTCTGAGTCACTTGGATTCGGATTCTATTTTCATCTAAATCGAACAAAGTTTGAAAAATCGAATCATTCTCCATAGACTTGGGGCCTAATTTTCAAACACTTCTTGGTCCAAACTAGAGTGATACCAATTATTGTAATAATTTATTGAAAAATCCAGTGGTAAGATTAACATTTGTAGCAAATTTTATCAAAATCTGATGTACAGTTTCTGAGATCACAAAAAGTTTATTTTAGAGAGCTGGTCTCTCGAGACCGAGTCTCTCTAAAATAGATGAAAATAATGCCTCCAGTGCTCTACACATTTTCTCGATGAATATTGTTTATTTAGCTTGTTTTTTCAATTAATTATATTTACTGACCTTTATGAGTAATAGTATTAGTAATTCTAAAAAATCACTACTGCGCCTCTGATAAAATTCTTGGTAATAAAAATAGGTTCGTTTGGAATGACACTTCAAATCAATCAAGTGCAATAAAAATTAAATAGCAAAGAAAAAGTTGGACACTTTTAAATTAGAAGACTAATGAGTTAAACGAGAATCAATGAGTGACTGTCAACTGACACAATTCAATGAAAAGCATGACAGAGAAGTGTACATTGAGGCGACTAATTACATTTAAAAATGCTACACTTTTTGCATATTATTTTTCTCTTCCTATCTATACAGTGATGTTCTCAGGTTGAACTTGTTTTATTTTTCACGTGTAAAAAGAGTAACTTTGTTTATGTATAACTTTTCATGCTATTTCATAAAGTAATACTTGAAACACCACAGCTTCCTGTGTATTTTTTTCTTTGTCATTTAATTTCCTTTTTATCTGTAAATAGGGTAAAATAGAATAAGTTTTTTATAAATAAATAATATAGATTTGTGCCAAAAAAATATAGAACAATGTATTAGTCTGTTTTTTCCACATATAAAATAAATGAGATCATCAAATGTGTCTAATGCTCATTTGCAGCTCTAACAAATGAAAATAATAACAGAACAAATTAGAATAGACAGATTTCCCTCCGGTGACACACGTAGGCATATTAAGACAAGGTTTAAATGTGACTTACTAGCTACTAGTCCAATTAGAAGTGTTGCATCAGTCAGAGCATTTATAAAGGGCCAAAAGCTAGTCTCCTGAGCTACTCTGTAATGATCATATATTTGATACACTCAATCCAAGAAAGTCAATTAAGCTTTATATTCTATTGAGCATAAGTGGCAAGTTATTTCTTAGTGAAGTATGAAAAAAAGTTGTGTTGTTTTGATCTAGGCTAGTATCAGTGGCACAGTCAAAACCATCTGACACTCATCATGCAGCACTTCCGCTTAAGTCTAGATAACAAAACTTGAACATTTGCTGTATTGCTCAGTCAAACCATGCGAGCCCATTCGTAAATCCACCAACACTCACAAATTAATAACAATCTGCCACATTGTTCAAACCAGAGATAATTCATAATTTATTATCGGAAATAGAGCAAAACGTGCATAATCATGGCATTCAACAAAATTACTTTAGAAGTGTAACATGTATATATTTAAAAAAACAAACTTTTAAACAAAACATTAAACAACTTTCTTTAGTGTCACAACAACCAAATTAACAAGAATGTGAAAGTTGTAACAATAATAAATAGATAAAATTAGCATGTGTACAACGCTAGCAAAGAAGAACTAATTGGAATTAATTATCACACAAAAGGTAACAGTAGCAAAAAAAGACCCAAAGTGGGGGCGGGTGGTATTTTTTCTAATTAATAAATTAAAACAAAAAAGACAAGTCCGAGCAATAGAATATGTAAACCGTTTTGGTAGCTTGGTTTCCATCGACCTGCCACGCACACACATACACTCACATCAAAGGTACACACTGTCGCATCATAAGGCCTCTACTAATCCGCTTTTCCGCTTTCTTTATTCTCTCTCTCTCTCTCTCTCTCTCTCTCTCTCTCTTGATATTCTAAGTATTTTCTACTCCATTTCCAGACATTTTTGGTTTGTTTTCGTTTAGTAAGAGCACTTTTGTGCGATAATACTGACTTTCTAATCTAATTGATAACATGCCGTTTGGATAAAGCAAGCCAGAGGGGATGAAACATACCAGAAAGTGTGTGTGCTTTAAGACGACCGTGCTCGCGTAAAAAAAGGGATAAAGTTGGCCAGCTTGCCGAGTGAAGCATACAAGTGATTCATCTCAAATGCAAATTGAACTTGTGCTTCCCCTATAACCGTTTGGAGCTGTTTGCCAACATAGCTCTCTTTGCGAGTTGAATTTGAGGATTAAAGAGAAACCCAATTGGAACACTATAGCCGTGCCAACACAAACGCTAGGTGATAGCGATTAGAATTTGCCTTTCACTAACACAAAAATACACGCCTTTTTCACATCGTGTGCAACTATTATTTGAACTATAATTATAATATCAAATAACACTGATATAATAATTAATTAACGAGTATTTTATTAAATTGTTCAAATTATGCGAAGTAATTAAATATTTTTCCTATCGCTTATCTTTTTGGCTGGTTGTTTGAAAGAAAAATAAACCTGATTGACAATACATGACCAATGGACAAGACAGGTGATAACAGGACTTACGATATAAAATATCGCTAATTCTAGTAGAATTATTCTATCGCCTCCCTGAGCAAACTTTAAGCAAAAATTAATACTAGACCCCTTCTCCACCCGAAAACTTGATATAGATATATGTACATGTTCCTAATACAACCAAAATTTATGATTAACTCAGAGAATCGGAATACTAGCGAGCGATGATGACGACTGGTGCGCTAAACTATGTTTCGTGACAGTTCCGAGCGAGTGGCTCGTTCCACTTAGCACGTCACTCGGTCCACTGACAAATGCAAAACAAGAGACAAGTAGGAGACTTAGTAGACCCTGTGGATCTACCTGGCTATTGAGAAATGTAATTGTACAAATTTGATAAAGTGCTTAGGATAGTGATGAAGTGTATGGGAAAAGACTCACGCAAATGGCTGGCACATTATGGTCAGCACTAATTAGAGCTCACTCAACTATACCGAGGAGGAAAACGAGCATCACGAGAGTCATTGACTGGTATCCCAAGCACCCCACCTACAACGAAAAATGGTCACGGTAGCACCATTGACGTATCCCACAACACCTAACCCGTCCTCCCCACTTGTCACTACTCACCCACCTCTTCACATTGTTCTTCCCATTCCCACTCTTATGTTTTGCAACAAACAATGCATCATTGCTTTTGCTACAATCCAAAACATTTCACAAATGTTAGCAAAAATGTCATCTTAGACTCACATGATATGTTACATCTAGTTGGTGCATCTAACATGATGCCACAATCTTTCAATAGTGAATGTCATACAAATCACTTTCCCATTTCTTACGTTTTTGTCATATAAACATTGAATCAAAGTACTATTCGCAAAATTTGCATTTAAACTCATTTCCAACAATCATTCTATTTCCTCTAATAACAGTAAACATCGCGTTTGATCAGTAACTCTTCAAATTCGTTTTTTAAATTTTCTTTTAAATGCTCCATTTCCAATCATTCAACAACACTTTGTCAGTTTCCAAGAAAAAAATTCAATTATACCAAACGAAAAGATATTTGGAAGCACAATTCAGTTGTATGTGCATTACATTTAAATGTTTCACTTTGCACTTTAGAGCTCAATCTCAAGTGCAAATTTAAGTTATCACGGGAATGTACATAAGATTATGAAAAAATGTATTTGTATTGATTGTTATTTATGACATTTGTGACTAAGTAGTTTTTTGAATCAACTATTGATAGTGTTGCAGGGAATTAATAAATGTTAGCCAATGCAGAATCGATCGGGTGGTGGCTTACTTTGACTGCTTACTGCATTCACCATCAAACGTGATCAAATTGTGTTAGCGCCGAACATTTTTCCTATTCGAATAGATCTATTGAGAAAAATTCCACAATTGGGGTGTATGTTTATTGAGAATATTGTTTATTAGTTCACTTATCGAATTTGGTATAGCAAAAAAGTGTTGAATAGAAATCCAGTAGAGTTTAGTGAATAGTCCATAAAGCTAAAAGATAAAATTGATAAACGAGTCAGGTGACTAACCTTTCAATGCTGATGACGGTCAAGGTGAAAGAAGTGATGAAGATGGAGAGGATCTGGATAAACTGTGCCCAAGGACAGAGCCATGGAAAGAAGATCCATCGTCCATACATGAAGTCAGTGTAAGTGAAGGGCACCGAAAACACTCCGAAGAGAATGTCCGAAATAGCAAGGTTAATGAGAAATTTGCGCAAGTTGGCCGCTGAACGTCGACCGAAGATCTCTACAATGATGACTACGATGTTGCCCACAAAAGCAAGCACGCTGGTGGCTGAGTATAGAACGACTAGACTAGTTCGGCTGTAAGTGTCGAGGATCTCGAGCGTAGAAAGGGCTGGGTCAAGAAAGGCAAAGTGTGAGCCATTTCCCGAAGAT
The DNA here is from genome assembly GCA_011762765.2 of Rhinocypha anisoptera. Classification (NCBI taxonomy): domain Eukaryota; kingdom Metazoa; phylum Arthropoda; class Insecta; order Odonata; family Chlorocyphidae; genus Rhinocypha; species Rhinocypha anisoptera. Next base: position 6,170 of record WURS02460159.1, on the reverse strand, counting down.
CGATTCATCGCGCTTTGGTCGCCCGTAATGTTCATCGTGTTGAGCCATAACGGGTCCATCTTGTCAGTTGCTATTGCTATTCAACCTGCTGACAACCTCCGAGCTTGGGCAATAATAATAGCACAGAAGCTTAATTGCTATATTAAATTGAATTAAAAGCAAGTTCACTTGAAGACAGTCAAAGCAGCAGGCAGATTCCATCAAATTACATTACGCACAGGCAACGATTTCCACTGTGCCTAAGTAAAGATTTATTCTGCTGACCAGTTTGGTGTCGATCGATCGATTTGCTTGAGCTGAAGCGAAACAAAACATCCTAATTGAAATTGATGCTTTGTTCAATCAGAGATGAGCCCACACAAGCAAGGTAATGTAGAGGATGGGACTAGTGATGGTGGACTTGGTGCCACACAAGTGGTTCGGTGGTCACTGCCTCGGTTCGACTCGTCGCTACCACAGCGAAATAGCGAGTAATGGCGGAGTAAGGAGAGAGCGCGTGTTGGTCTGGCGGGCTGTTGCCGCGACGCCGCCATCAGCCTCCTCCTAGTATATGCAGCGGCGCGCACCAATTTCGCAGACTCCAACTAACACAATGCCATGGAAGAGGAAAGTGCTCGACCAAATGTGAATTGGCCAATCGCCATAGCGGTGGCCAGAAAGACTCTCACTACTTCATCTCGCAGCTTCACATCGACTAAAGCGGGACTGCTCGGAAGATGCATCTTTTGCTAAGAAATCACCCAGCCCACCACTTCAATGGCTTGATCTAATCAGTCAGGTTGGTCAGTCAACTGGCAATAACAAGTGCTCTGACGAGTTGGATTACCTAGAGGGAAACAAAACGAGCATGTCTCTACAGTTGCGGTAGGGTTATCGAATTGCGAGCCGCTCACCACTTTGGTCTACAGTAGCGGTTTTGGAAAACCCGACATTCGATCGGATGCACTCCAGTTGCTTGGGATTACCGGACTTGTGTATGCGAGGGATGCCACTTGAGTGGACTACGTACATTCGAGTAGTGGCCAGTGAACATTTCAATGCATTAATGCTAAGAGGTGCGATAAAACAAATCGACTCAATAATCAGACATACTAATTCTTCCACTCAAGACAAAAGAAAAGATGAATAAACCCTAGGAATAGTGAGACTGATCTAAGCTCATGACTCGAAATAATTTACGATGAACACAAGTGAGCCAGACAACCAGTAGAGGGCAGCAATGGTATTGCAGTGGTACTGAGTTGTTAATGGATTCACGACACGATATCTTCACCAAGCACTGCTCCGCCATTCATAAATCACACCGGAAATGGCTTTGTGAGCCAGCCCGACTGAGCCTGGGGACCGGCCTTCTAAGTGGATTAGACAGGTGGCTTTTGTTGTTGCAAATGTGAAGTGCGCGCGCATCACCATGAACAGTGTTGAGTAGATACCATGCACATGGCGGGCAGTGAACCACCATGACATCAGCCATGGCTGTTGCAGCGATGCCGTCAGTGATGCTCTGCGCACTTGATCAATGTCACCCACTCACCCGCTCAAAGTCTGTTAAGCAAGGGTCTTACATTACATTAATTGATTCACTCCAATAGTGCGAATGTCCCGTAGGTGTGCAATAACGCCTAGTGAGAGCCAGCTTCAGATGATATCAGTACCAGTAACCCAGAAAAGCAACTCAATCATCTTACGATAAGATGCGAGCACGTGGCTAAGAGGTTGCACGGTAGTTACACAACGCCGACACATCACTTGATGAAGTGCAGATGTGCAAAAGATCTATCTTGTTTGTACTATCGGGATAAGTCAATTTGTGTCCGAGGTCGGTAACCACTCGATATAACTCACAATATATAGTATAAAAATATAATAATAACGAGATAAGTTTATTATCCCGATCAATTTACATCTTCATAAGCTTGTGTTAGATTGTTAGAATTATATCATCATATATATATAATAAGATTTTTCTCTTTATCTCCACATAAACACAGATAAAGTGAAAATTTTAGTTATAAAAGATATATAAGAAAAGAAGTAGAGAAAGAAAACGCAATGCAAAACGCTACTATCTCAAGAATAATTAAAAAGTTTGTTATTGCTGATCTCTTAAGATAGCCTTTTGGCTTTCTGGTACAGACTGTCAACCACTTTGCCAATACTGTGGATAGTATCCAGCGCCGCCTGGTAAGTCTTATCCGAGGGTTGATCTTCAAAAATGATCAAGACTCCTTCAAACTGGTCTAAAATGCCGCTAAACTTCTTGTCCAGTATCATTTGCGACAGTTTCTTCTCAATCGTATCGATGGGAAGCTTAATCAACGAGGCTATGTGAGCAACCTAAAATACAAATTATAGTAGTAAGAACTAAATGCATCAAAAACTTAAGTACTCACCTGGACACGCGAGTAAGGCTCAATGATACGACACAAGTTCTGCTCGAGCATGTTATCGTAAAGAGATTGAAGGTGGGCTTGGATAATAGGATCGCCGTAAAGCTCATTCTGATACTTGACCAAGGCATCTTGGAAATCATGCAAACTGCGATTGTGGCTAGCCTTAGCAATCGCTTTCATAGCTTCAATGTTAGGACCACTGTACTTCAAAGCCAATTTGCCAACGGTGATCGATTGTACATCCTCGGGACTACACACTAATTAACAATAATAAACATTGACATAATAAACTTACCAATTCAACATGATTTTCGCTAACAACATGTACTTGAGTGCGACAATAGCTTTATTAGTCATCTCAATCGAGTCATAGCCTTCAAAAGCTTCGTAGAAATAGGAGAAAGCGGTTTTGAAATCACGCTCATCGGCCGCGTGTAGAATTCCAGATTGCAGATCAAGTTCGCTCTGCAACTTAGGCGGACAGTAGATGGCATTGGCGGTAGTGCGGGCACTGGTGAGCGCAGCACGGGCCTTGGGCAGATTGCTCATTGCGTGATACGCCTTGCTTTCCAAAAGAAGCACCTCCACTAAAAGGTTCTTGTCGTCCAGCTTTTTAAGTTCTTTCAACAAAGTCGAGCTAAGTTTCAGTGCTTCAGGGTAGTTTTTCATGTCATAGTAAAGAGCGATGAGCCGAGTTTCAAGAGACTGTCGCAACAACGATCGCTTCTCCTCCTTAGCCCATTGAATACACTCCAGACACAACTGTACTTCCACACCATGCTTGGTGTTCATGTCAAGAAAGAGATCCACCAAATGCCGAACAATTTTAGCTGCCTTTGCTTTTGAGAATTGGCTCAAGAACGGTCGAATTTCTCGAATAAACTGTGCAAGACCTACAAAAAATCAATTATTGCAAAGATATATACTAATATTTTTATTTTACCTTCAGCGTTGCCACTTTTGCTCATTTCTTGGCCCTTCTCAATAATTTTGCTTTCCTTCTCCTTGACAACTTCTTCATTTTGTTGATCGTTACTTTCATTAACTAAAAAATAAAACAATTTTATATTATATAGTTACAAACAAATAAGTGTTGTTTAAATAAACTTTTAAAATTTTTAAATAACAAGAGTTTAAAAAATTGACTTACAAAACGGGTCCATATCGTGAATATTAAACTTTCCAAACTTTTTCCCGTCAAATTTTTCACAGTTTTCAACAATCATGTCAATCGCAGCCATATTTTATGACAAAAGTTCAAACAGGTTGAGTCACAACCCTAACTGATGCCTACCCAACACACTAAGGCAAAATTGATAAAAGACAAAAGTCACCAAAACAAAGCCGAATGATTGAGTAATATATAAGATTGAGAGCAAGTAAATAAACTAATTAAAAAGTGATACGGCTTGTTTAGTAAAGTTTAGCGAGTAGCTAAATCTTTTGTAAGAAACCAGAGTAAATGGAACACGGTGCGCTCATGTAAAGGAGACTGAGAAGGAGGTATCTTCAAGACGTCGGCAGGATTGCGCGACTGGCCAAACAGACGAGCAAGGCAACAAACAGTGAGGAGTGCGAGCCGTGCGCCAGCCACAATGGCATGACTTGACAAAAAGACATATTGCCCTGGCTCTCCACAAACGACGTACGCTTCTCAAATTCTCCTCCACTCTCACAGGCCCAGCTGATCCATCTCAATCCCTCGCTTTACCCCACTCACAGCTATACCACCTTGGCTACGGCTCACCTAGGTTTAGCCTAACCATCATAAGGCAATGGGTATAATAGCTAGGTATATGGTCAGCATGTGCGAGACGGTGTGATGACGTAGTCACTCGGCGAGCAGTGTCAATGCCTCGATGTGATGGCTCATTTTGATTCCATCCTCGCTCAAGTTAGTGATTTCAAGTGGATGCGCCGCAATTAATGACACCTGCATTTTGTCGTGGTGGTGCACTTACCCAACATGTCGCACGGGAACATCGAGTCAACCACGGTAGACATCAAGTGACGCATCGAGGCACTGTGCGGCTGCACTGTAAAACACTCAGCTGTCGGGCACAAATCTGGCAAATAGTGACGCGGTGTTAGCGCTTTCAACACGATGATGATTATGCTTCGCTTTGTTCACTGTTTTAAGTTCGAGCAAAAACAAAATCGAATTATTTGATAGAAACAACCAAGTCTCGTTTGCTTTCAAAGAAAGAGTAACACACCCACAAGTGATGGCAACTGGAGTGGTAGTATTTCTACTTGCATACTTGGCGGGAGATGCTGTGGCACTGAGTAACGGATTGCTCAAGACACCTCCGATGGGTTGGCTTTCTTGGGAGCGGTTTCGTTGTGAAACTAACTGTAATCACGAAGAACAGTTGTCAAACTGTATCAGGTAATTAGGTGGCACGTGCATTTATTTGTTTCAAACTATATTGTTTAGCGAGAAGCTTTTTACCCAAATTGCGGATGCCTTGGTTACAAAAGGATACAAAAAAGTTGGCTACGATCGAGTCAACATTGACGATTGCTGGATGAGTGGCAGTCGAGATGTTGAGACTGGTCAACTGGTGCCTGATCCTATTCGTTTTCCTAATGGAATCAAATATCTAGCTGATTATGTAAGTTGCACTTACATTCAACTAAATTTATCCTATATTCAATTTTAGATGCACAAAAATGGTCTTAAGCTTGGCATTTATGAAAATTATGGCAAGCGCACTTGCATGGGTTATCCGGGAACAATGGGTCACAGCGAAACTGACGTGAAGACATTTGTCGAGTGGGAAGTGGACATGGTTAAACTCGATGGTTGTTTTACTCTTCCTACTCTTCTTGACAAGGGTTACATTGAATTTGGCCGACTGCTCAAAAAGTCTGGTCGTTCAATCGCTTATTCTTGCAGCTGGCCCTACTACCAGATGTTTGTGTCTAAGACACACATCGTTCCAAACTGGAATTTAATCTCACTTAACTGCAATCTCTTTCGAGTGTTTCACGACATTGAAGCTAAATGGTCTAGCATTGTGAGCACAATTGACTTTATGGGTGACCACCAGGAAATCTTTCGACGAGTGACTGGGCCTGGCAGTTGGCCTGATCCGGATATGGTCTGTGCCTCTCATATACATTTGCTAACGATATGTTTAACTAATTTATAATCTACAGTTGCTTATAGGAAATAAAGGCTTGACAGTGTCACAAGCGCAAGTCCAAATGGCTATCTGGTGCATTTTACCGGCTCCACTCTTCATGTCGAACGATCCACGCACGATCGAGGATCGCTTTGAAAAGATTCTCTTGAATCGCAAAGCGGTGGAAATCAACCAGGATCGTCTGGCCTTGCCAGGTGAACGTATCTTTCACAACTCAAGCCTTGATGTGTGGCGACGCGAGTTGTCCGACAGCAGGATGGCAGTGGTACTCTTCAACCGACAACCCTATCACAAACTCACCATAGATCTACCACTGGACAATGTTCTCTCCGATAAGCTGCGTCAGTTTGACCAAATCGAACTGCTCGATGTCTTCACTGACCAATCATCGGTAATCGACAAAACCAGTCAAACCAAAATACCTATCTCTGTTCGACCCACCGCTGTCGCTTTTCTCAGACTTGCTCCAGCATCATCGGATTTTTAAGATTTTATCTACCTGTGATATAAAATCATCATCATTATACATAATATTAATATAATGATTAACAACAAAAACAATGGAAATATTTACATAACATGAAATAAAACAAAACTAAAATCATAGCTAAAAATAAGAATTCATCTC
>WURS02460139.1:0-13633 GCA_011762765.2 Rhinocypha anisoptera | reverse complement strand
GGGGGGGGAGAGGGGAGGAGCAGGGAGGGGTTGAAGAGAAATTGGAGGGGAGGGCAAGAGGGACGCAGCAATGCGTAAAGAATTTCGGGGAGGAAAATGATTGCGGCAAATAACTTCGGACAAAGGGGCGACGGTGGAAATGGCGGGCATTGTTGATGAAAAGACGAGGGTGGAAAAGCGAGAACTGCAGGGGACGAGAAGCAGGCACACAGGATGGGGGCAGCAGGATAGACGGAGCAGAGGTGGGGGGAGGTGGAGCGAGCCCTACATCCCCCATAGCAGATACTTTCAGAAGATCAATTAAATACTTTTGAGAAACAAGAACAAAACAGATAATCACTTTTTTAAATCGACTTATTGACCAAGTAACAATCAGAAATTAACTCCAGACTTCGAGAATTGAGATAAATTTAAGAGAATAAACCCATTAAGCTTGGTGCTAAGCTTCCAGGGTTCGGCGCCAGCTGCACCGCTGTAGTGCACAGCTGTAGCTGCTGAGGGTCAATAATGGCGGAAAGCGGTGTACTGGTCCTAAGTGACAAATATATCAATGAATTTTGGATGATATATATAAAACGAGGAACATAATTGTTTTTATCAATTATGCCCGAAAATATTTCTAAAATGTAGTATATCACATTAAAATATGAAACAACGTATTGCCGTTTGCCTCCAAGCATGTCTTAAGGTACTCGTAAATCTTTGTGGAAAATACCTTCTCCTTATATTCGGCACCACAGGCCTGGGTGGGCCTTGGCCTTCATTTCTCTCTGTCAATGGCTTGATCCTTTCTATTCCTCCTTCTCCCATATTCCTCAGACCCTTCACCGTGTCATCTGACCATCTTTCAATCTGGGCCTCCCTCTTCTTTTACACGTTGCATACCACACCTCCCTCCGGTTGCCTTTTCTGGCATTGAAGTCTTATGCATCCCTTCCACAAGGATGAATTACTGGATTCTCAGGGATGATTTAATGAATTTTACAATATCATCTCCTTCCATTATTGCCTTTAATTCCTCATTTGTTCTCATTTTCCATGATTCATTCTCGATCACTAGACCACACATTTTACGTAGTCCTATGATTCTCTATAGTCTCATATTCTTCTTTCAAATCTTCTCAAAGTATTCTATTGTGTGATTTTGAGTATCCAAGGTCCTTATACGATATATACGTAATTACCGGTCTGATAAGCGATTTATACATTTTTATTTTCATATTTCTGCTTATTGGTGGAATGGAAAATTCCTACATAGGTAATTATGTTTTTTTTAATTATGGCCAAGTAATCTTCACTGCAAAAAATATTATAATATTCAGAATAAAATATTTTTCATTTATAATTTCATCTCGGTTGAAGTCATGCAGTCTGCTATTCATTACATATATTATTTTTTTAGAAAGAAGTTGAATTTATTATTTCATTCAGTAATTCGTAATAATGTAAAAGTGTTTTGAGGAATATTAGTTTATTTCACATGCCTATATTTTATTTTAAGTCCTTTATGTAACTAATACCATGATGAAACAAATCGAGAATGTCACTTGCATATATTTTTATAGAATAACAGAAAAACACGGTCAATTTCGACGACAATCGTCATAATCTGGACCAGATGATGAAGATTATCATCGGTCGGTCGACAAAACATCGTTATCGACAAAACAGGTCGCGTTTTTTTGTTCTTCTGCGAAAATAAGGCCGTTAAAACCTTTATTTGTTTCATTGTGAAATTCCACCAGGTGACGGTCTCCTCCATGAATTTTCCTAACATGGTAGTGATAAGTATTTATCGATCCGAATAAACGTTATAATTTAAATAGTCATAACTTAATTCATTACCTGTAATGATAGCAGGAACATAAAACGATAGAGCTACAAAGCAAGAACCATCAAACCAGGAAACTAGAACAAGTAAGCTTGTATTAGTAGTAACACTTCTTTAACATTTACGACTTCTACTGATCAATCTAAAAGTTTTATTGAATAAATAATTTGTTTAAGGAGTTTCGTTGTTTTGCACGATGAAAATTAATTGAGGTAACCAAGAAATTAAATAAACGAGCAATAATACTCATTAGGAGAAAATATTTACAGCATTGTTCTTAAAAAACTTAAATGTTAAATTATACCTTAAAATCTTGTATAAAAGCAAAAAATTTAATTTTCGTTATATCTGATTCTTTATAAGGTAAAAAAACGTCGGAATCCCAGGATTATATGGTAATTGTAAGAAAAAACAAAAAGAATTTTTATAAACACCCGCGCCAAACCATATCTACTAACTCTAAATGCGATGGATCTGAAATGAATCCCGAAAATGTTTCATAAATGAAACTGCTTGTATGGCACCACTGGCAATGGTTTAACAAACTCAACAAAGCAGATGGAATCCCGCAGCATTACACAGATGAAAATGTGAGGATTTTTTAATTATTCCGACTCTTAGGAAAAGGAAACGGTAAAAGGCTACGTCACCGATAGATTAAAAAGGATATAATTGAACCACAGTCATTACAAATCCGTGGAAAAACTAGCGTAATGACTTTTTATTTAAATTCTTCGCGGGTTAAAAATAAATCTCTTGTTGGATATTCTTTAAAACTCGTGCTTAAAACGCTATATGGGATCATGTAATAAAAATATGTATTGCCCCGAGGAAAATGTTAAGTAAATGGAACAAGAAATTAATTCTTCTCATCCTACAGAATGTGAATATAGGCGTGCGCTCACATTTTGCCCCCGAACAACCAATATCGCTCCGAACGGTTGCCTATTTTCATTCGCGGCGTAATTTCTGCGGTATAATTTATGTAAGGTGGGGTGTGGGTGGACGTGAAGGTGGGTCGCGTAACTTTCCATTCCTAATCGACCACCAACCGGTGGCCACGAATGCTCCAAGTTCACGTTGATATATCCGTGCTAATACGCCCACGTGACGCCCAGATTTTTTTTGTCGCCCCAGAAACGAACCCTGTCGCTAGCGGTCAGCACCACGACACTTAGGGTCGATGAAGGGGGTTGGGGGATCGGAGAAACGGGGTTTGTGTGTGTGTGATAGGTGGGTGTAGGAAGGGATGAGACGAGGGGCCCTCCCCCTCCCTCATATCCTCTCCCGAGACGGGGAGGATATGAGGGAAGGGGGGGGGTGAGGGCAGTTGGCGGAGGAACGGAGGAGAGGGTGAGAGGATAAAAAGATTTTTTTTTTAAATAACAATTACCGCCGACCATGAGTGCGAGGATTTCACATAGCCCATGGAGGTTAAAAAAAATCGAATATCACGTACTATTCAAACCAGATCGTTAATGCGTGGACTATTCGAGGTGGAGTGAAAAATAAAATCCAACACAAAAAACTCTGCTAGACCACGTGAAAATGGGTCGGGAGCGGGAGGCGAGGGTGGTCGTTGGAGATTGGGGGGGGGAGGTCTTCCCATTTCTCCCGGGGGCTGAAAATGCCGATAATGGCAAATCTAGATGATGAGGCGGATTCGCTCCAAAGGTGGCAACTGATGAGGCGGATTCGCTCCAACTGGCACCTCCCTGACCACCAGCGAATCCCGTTCATAGGGAGAGGACGAGCGAGTGAGGATTGTAGTATTAGAAGTGCGGGCCACCGACCGACATCGGAGTAGCGACCGGATATTTTAAAAGAAGTCACGCGCGTGACCGATTAGAACATAGAACGCGCCTGAAAATGGCGCGGCACGACCACGCAGGGAGCTGCGGAAAGGCGAGGGGGTGAGGGAGGGGAACCCGCACGGAACACTGCCGGCGGACAACAGAAGCCGACCTCCCCTCCAGAAAGTATATTTCGACTGGGGACGCGTGAATTGATGTCGGCTCCACCTCAGTCTCCCTCGCAAAGAACAAAGCGCTTGCGGCCTCACTCGTGGGAATGAATGAATTTTGAATTAACCTTTGAGATCGCGTTATTATTTCCGTGGATGGGCTCTCGTTCTGCAAATACTTTGAGGGCGAATTTTTTTCCAAAATACGTATGTATGACACGTCAAAATGAATGACCGCCAGAAAGACGTTCAATTTTAAATAAATGGGTAATACGGTTAACCTGGAGAGAGAATATGCAAGCGCACGTAATACGTAGCTTAACGATCGTTTCCTCGCTCCGTATAAAATATTCCATTTAACGAATAACTGCGACTAAAAATTCCAGATCTACACAGCTGAAATTCAAAGATATTTCATACGAATGACCTGCGCAGTGTAGAAAATAGCTTTCCCATGCCTCTGCTCGGGGTTCCAATAGCTAATGCTGCGGAGACTGCGTTAAATATAAAATCAAGTATTTAAGACAACTGCCCTAAATCCAACTAGAAACAAATTACCACCAAATTCTAACCTTTCACTTTAAAAAGATCGACATGTAAAATTTGTGTTCAATTCTTAGCACCAACCGACTTGGTTGACAATAGCTACAAAAGTAGTTACCCGAATTAGTATCAAACACTTCACAAAATCTTATCTTTCGTGTCGATGCCTGACAAGGTCTGCATTTGTGATTTCGTTCCCTCGGTCTGTTTTGCTGGTTTGTTATCATGGCTCCTCACCGTTAAAACCGTTAAAAAAAAATAACCAACAAAACTTGTGATCCGCCGATTTTGTCATATTACTCAAATATTTTTCTCTCTGTTATGGGCTTCCATGTTATTAATTTTAGTGTTGGCTTACCAATTTATGATTCCTCTGTTGGACTTCTTCGGTTTTGCTTTATAACGAAAAAAAAATTCATTCTTCCTCTCGCTTTTAACATTAGATCCTATTCTTTGCCAATCCCTTAAAACTTCTCCTTTACAAGCGTGCCAATATCCAGCATAATTTTAACACGGTCGGCCGGGTTATTTGGTAAATAACACGTTCACCGGCCGCCAAATTCAAAGGCTGAGGATCTAGTCTCGCCCCTTAAATCGGTGTTTTTTATCCAACTGAATTTTCCGTCTATGTGAAGATGGGAAAAATAGTCATAGACGTACGCTAAATACCAAAAATTCTAATGTAAAAATAATGTATTGGAAAAGCAGTAAAAGTATTTGGAAAGACGACAGAGGCAGGAGATGGTTATATGTCATGAAGGGAGGCAGGAAGTATGAGAAAGGTTAGAATAATTAGCTTGCAAATTCTGAACTACACTTAAGTATGTTGTTAGAATTTTCAAGCCCTTGAAATACCAATAATAATCATTTATAAATCAATGGAAAACCTACTTTTGTCTGATATAACACCTGTCAATGAATCTAGTGCATAATATCCATGATTAAAATGATGCACTAAACACTTTGTCTCAACTTAACCCAATCATTTTTCTCTAAGAATACGATGAATATTTTTCCTTCATCGTCTTTCCTCAAAGAACTCACATCTCCAAATACCCTATTAAAATATGACTAAATATCAATAATTCAGCTTACCAGTAATTCCATTCAATTCCTTGGGACGATTTTCAAACAGCTCATCAAAGAGAAATGAACGCATTATGCTTTTTAAAAAAAGGAGCCATACATACCGTCCATACTCTAACGGACAAGACCAAAGGAAAAAATGGACCGGAAACTCAAATCTCTTTATAGAAATCACTTACGACGGCATAACAATTTTAGGGAGGTTATTGGTGGACGTGGCCGCCTGGATAAACAAGTTAAGAAAAAATCCCTATTGGCATCAGGTACTCAACTCTCATCGCCCTTATCACGAAATGAACGGCAAAGAAAATTATGGCTGTGGTCTCCGAAGATATCTGCATGATTAATTAGTTTAACCTTTTAAGGTGAGTGCGGTGAGAGAGTGAGTGGAGGGAGTTGGTAGGTACGTGAGGGTAGATTTTGGATGTGTCAGAAAAATACTGGAAAAAAACAAAGAGTAGAAATGTAAAGTAGTAAAATAGGAAATTGTGAAATTGGTGTGGTAGAAAGGAGCCACGAGAATAGAGTGAGCATTGGGATTCAGAGCATCACTTCAAACTAAACAATGCGGAAAGGCAGGCTCGCAAAGCGATATGATGGGATTTTAAAGAGCAGAATAGGTCTTCTCCAGCGGAATCAGCTACTAATTCCGTCGAATTAAATAGTGACGCAAATCTGGGTGCTCTATTAGATCGTGCAACTGCCAGTTGTACAAATCAACTCGAGTCCACATACTCTGAAGGGTTTGGATGTTGTGAGTATGATTAAATGAATCCGTTTAGCGTGTCGATTAACGCAGTGAAATCACTTTTGATGTCCTCTAAGTGAAAAGAAAAATATTGCCCCGTGATTTTAGCCTCAAGCGATCCCCGCTAACTTCACATCATCAGTGACATTATGCAAATCTCATTTGAATCCTAACTTCTGGAGAAGACTTTATGTTTATCACCAATCAAAGATGGTGGTAATGATAATTGCCTTCTTCAAGTACTACATAGAGTAATTTGAGCGTGAGTATATGTGATTTGTAATTTTAAATGAGGCATTAAATTGAAATCATCAAATTATGACTGGAGAACAGGGAAAAATGTATAAACGCATAAAGATCAGCTCGGCTTCAGAGAAAGAAGACGAAAAAGAGACCCACATTCCCGTTAAGAACAGTACCATAAAGAGCAATTCAGTGTAGGCGCATTTAATAAAACTTTTGGAGGAAATAGAAGCGGACTACAGGGATAGGTGGCATACATGCGTCAGACAGCAAGTTAGTTGCTTAGGGTAGCGAATGGAAAATTGGAAGAGCGATATTATTCATGTGAGTAAGAGCTGGGTCAGAGCTGTTCGTCATCGTCCTAGATTTTTAATAAAAATGCAGAAAAAAGGGTACTATAGAGATATGCGAAGGGATGGAGGCAGGAGGGAAATTTAGTGGGCCGCCAATAGACCTCCTAAGGATTAGCGTGCGATCCTAACCATCAAGCTGTGTGAAACACTCAACTGTTACCGTGATTGATAAATGTAGAGCACAGTGTGAGCTTTATAGACTAAATATTCATAATAATAGCATAGTGACATTCAGATTCCTCAGCAATAGGAGTTACAAATTAGGCACCAAAGTCCGGAAATGAGATTACATTGACCACTGTTTGATTAGCAATCTATAAAATGGCATTCTAGCAGTATAGTCATGGTGACAAGCACAGCAGGAAAGCAGTTGCGTTGACTAAGAACGCATTCCAACGCAGTAGAGAATTAATAAGAGTTACTTACTTTGGCAAGAATGCTAAAAAAAAGATAAATGAAAGCTTTGACTGCATATGTCAGAAGTTTCGCACTGTATATCAGGAAAAATATTAGCACAGATGAGAAAAAAATAATTTCCCTTTTAGAATTGATCGGATGACAAAACCAAGTAAAGATGATTCAAGAGGAGTTATTGATCTAAGATTTCTACAAAACTGAAGAAGTTTCTCGATCATAAGAATTTCGGTGATTTATTTCATGTGTAAGATCAACATTAAAATGTTGCATAAATGTGTACAAATCATTAGCATTGACAGTTGTTAGATAATGTTTCTCGTATCGACGTCCTTTACTCTTTTCTTTTTTTTTAATTTTCTACTGAGAATAACTATGAATGTGCCCAGGACATTAGCGTGGTGAAGGAGGAGTGCCCTCCCATCCCCTACTAAATTATGAAGGCCAGGACCAGCTCATCCAAAAAAAACTCCTGACTATGGCACATGAATGAGAGAGGAATCGAAAATATGTAAAATGAATTAGCCCTAGGGGAAAAATAAAAATTTTCCAAGTCCGTGGAATGCTCAATACCGCCCCTAGGAAGCAATAAGTGGTGCATTAATATTCTTTAGAATGCCAAATATTTTCAGGTCATTCCCCTAGAATAAAAAATACAGCTTCATCTTCAAATTTGCATGAAATTTAACTCTCGCGACGCACATTTTGATGTTCATTTACAATCCCCAGAAGCTTCAGCAAGACAAATTATTGAAAACAAAACGTCATAAAAAATTGTATGGAATTTTATACGTCTGGGATTGCCAGTAAAAGAGTACCTAGCCATAGATTGTCGTGGAAATATCGATTTAGAAATGATTTGTCTTTCGTTTATACTCTTCTGGAGGAGAAAAAGAGGGCGACCCGTGTTAAAATTATTCAGTTGGCATTAAAATAACCTGTTGGAGCATCACTTATAATTAGCTACCTTTAAATAATTAAGTAGTAACTAAGGCGGGCTACAAAAAAATTAAAAATAAAATCCTAGATTTTTCGCGGAAGAATTGTATTATTTGTATTTTAATTTTTTTAAGCATACAGACAAAAGCTTAACACTTAAAATTTTAAATACTTAATTACCTGCGTTTAACACATCCTTGTATTTTTTATCATTTACATATATTTCAAGGCTAAACAACAAGGCATATGCGTCACAACAAGGATTTGGAATAGTGGATACATAAAGTATAATAACTTAAAAATTTAGACAATTCCTTTAATTATACCTGTATGTGATGTGAAATCGATCGTTGGAAAAAAAATTCTATTTTTAATTCTTGTATTTAATGTTATTTGATTCTTAAATAAAAATATTTCTGTAATTCAATTTTTCGGTTATTAATAAATATAATTATAAAAATATTAGTGAAAGAGCATTAGGCACCTAGATGTCGAAACTAAGATTCACTACCCACACCTTACCTATGTAGACAAGGCAACGGTAACAACATAAAGAGCGAAAATATCCCATGAAGGGCACCCTTTATCCCTGTGAGAATGGATTAAACCTAAGAGTTTAGAGGAATTGATAGGGCCATCTGAAATGAAAATAATCAATATTTTGTTCTCTATATCATGTTAATATTTAAGAAATCAAATTTGTTCTGATTTTACACACTTTGGAGAAGCTAATGTAGTTCTTTAGGTTTTAAAAACCACTTCCTATTATAAACATTAATAAATTCTTACAAAAATATAATATTCTTTAGAAATAACCTTACCACCTGATAGCAGGACAGTTTCTATCACTTTATTCCCATCCTATATCATGAAAACAAATGAAATGCCTGCCTTAGTAGTGAACAGCATTTTCCGGCACAGATCGGTTAATGACTTGTTCGTCTTTCCTAATCAACTTTCCCTTTCAATTAAAATCGCTCCCTCAATTCCATCATCTCGCACATCCATCTCAGCGCTCCCTCCCCACCCACCCAGTGGCCGTTCACCAATCCCAAATCGGAGAAAACAGAATATCGAGACATCTGGCGGCCACGTTACAACAAACAATTTTACACGAATATTATTTTTTAATAACTACGGTATTTTGTGTGCACCTCCAAAACATTCAATAGGATATCCTAAAACTCCCTCTTTACTTTTTATGAAACAGCCATACCTTTCAGTAAATATATATCAAGCTTTTTGAGATACCTCACGTCAGTACTGAGAATAAAAACAGCACTTTTCCACAGAAAAATAAAATTTTAATGTACAAGTTAAGTTTCAGCTCACTGAGCCATCCTCAGGTAATATTATGGGAACATGAAAATACACGGATATTTATAGGGAATTGATATCCCCCTCTCTCATCCCAATTCCCTATGAATATCCGTGTATTTTCATGTTCCCATCATAGTACCTGAGGATGGCTCAGTGAGCTAAAACTTACGTTATACATTAAAGTTTTATTTTTCTGTGGAAAAGTGCTGTTTTTATTCTCAGTATGAATCTCTTCCACCACATCACGCCTGAATCGGTGAAAATTACTCACGTGACTAATTTCGAATAATATCACTCTGAATTGTTTCATTTTTCTAAAAGTATTTTGATAATGGATATTTGATTTAATTTATAATAAATATTGGACAGTATTATATAAAATATTTTTATTGAAAATATGCTCCTATATTTGGAATAAAAACTATTTTGCCAAAAATCGGATTTTTGTGGTTTTCTTTTGTTATGTGATTAAGATATCAAATCAATTTTGCTGGAAATATAACACGGTTATTATAATAAAAGGTAATAAATTTACAAATACATGTTTTTTTTAATAAAAATTAATATAGCAAATAACATTTTTTAATCAAAACTATGATGAAATTACGGTCTCCTAGCCCTCATGTCAATGGTTACGTCACACAAATATTATACACGTTACAGAGAGGTCAAAAGGGTCAAAGAGCAAGAATCGAAGTAAAAAATTAACTGAAAACCATGAGTAACTAGGTTTCATGAGTTAGTATAATAGTTACGAAAAAGGTAACTACAGTAATGGTAAATATATAAAAAAAGAACTCTGTGGTTACACTTACATTGAAAGTTCTAAAAAGGTCTCCAGTCACGTACTTGTAGGTAAACTAATCATTAGCCGGTTACAACCCATCGAGTGTCACCCAATTTCAATCAGACCGATGGGAAACGCAAAAGCAAAGGCTTACGGTGTTTACGCAGCCCCCACCAGTGTGATACTTTCATATACGCAATCGCAGGAGACTAATCGGGAGGGCATTTCTTAACAAGCAATTCGATTGGCCGCCTCTCTGATATCCGGGGTCCATTCCGAGGCCCGGATCCAATCAATCCACATTCCCCCAAGGCCTCCGATATGATCTTATCGCTCTCGTCTGTCGTTTGGTGTCTTTGCTTCCACGGCACGATTTCCACAAGTGTTTACCCGCAATCCCCTACCCCCACGGTCGATGGATGCAATATCCGCAGCAATATAAATAAAACCACTCTCGGCAGGAAATCCGCCCAATTGATTCGATATTACGAAAGATTTACATGCAAAAGACTCTCTTAGCAGTCAATCTGGGGAAGAAGTTGATGGACCTATCAAGCACTTGCCCGTGCCCGAAAAAGTCTCGGAGCAGCCCTCTCTCGTGAATAGAATGAAACTGATAACCAGAGTCACTCTAAAATTGGCTGGATTTCGCCAATAAAATGATTGCGTTATCGAAGACCTCCACCGTCGTGTTTATGGGGAAATTTTCTCCGTGTGGGTCCCTCTTGCCGTAAGCTGCGGAAGCATTAGCCAGGGAACAAGTTTTCACTTCAACGATCGCCACACCATTATGCTTAACCGCCTCTATCTGTATCACGCTCAACGCTCCCTATTCTCGTTGACCTAGTTTTAGTACATACAAGGTACATTCAGTCTCAATTCTCATCCATCCAAGTTTCTTCAACCTCCATTTTCTTAAACTAGTTAAAAACTGGATCATAAGAATCCCATATGTTACCGAAGCCGCCTGGAACTTCACGAATTAAATGACTGAATGGAAAAATCTCAACGACTTAAAGTTTATTTTTTGCGTGAAACATTATTGAGCTTCACTATATTCGATTTTAATGATTTAGGATACAAAACCCGCCAAATAGAAGCTTCTCACACATTAAAATAAGACTCTTTTAGTCAACTGAACCTACAAGTGCATACTAATTGAATAACATTCAATTTCATTGCCCTCCAAAGTATATTTCTTTAACCTATCTCGAAAACCGAACAACAAATGGCTATTCATTGATAAACATGTGACTGCTGATTACAATGAAAGTTCAGTTTATCCCATAAAATCTCCCATCTCCCGTAATGTGCGACCTTTAGCCAATAGGTGATCAACAAACCATTTTTTTAATTATGACAAAGGTAGGGCGGAAACTCCGTGATTAATAGCATTCTATTTCAAACTCTTGAGGGACATTTGTTCTTATATAGAGTATGTGGTTTAAGGGTTACGAGGCAATTTGAATAAAACATTTTAAAGAAATCTTTAGAGCCAGTACTCGAAGAAATAGCCAATTTAAAATTTAAAGGGCGTAGATTAAATAAATTAATAAATGTCAAGCCGATAATTATCATGACAATTAAAAGTGAAGAGATTATAAGTTAGTTTTTGCCGTCAATGCTTACAGTCGTAAATATAACTTAGAGAGCTTAATGCAAGCGTAAATGTCTCTAAAAAAAACAAAAATAGAAGTAAATAAATAAATAGACCCATTAACAAGAAAATTAATCCAAATGAATAAATGAGGGCGGGCATAATACAACATCCGGTAAAATGGATTAAACATACATACTGTAAGCACTTAGTCCATAAACTCCCCATCAATAAAATGCTGTACCACATATCTCGCGTACATTTTATTTAACGTTTTATTTTCATTTTACCAATGTAATTTACTTGATGAAATTAAAAAAGATTTTATTCATTGGATTACTTCTACCATATCAGAAACAAAAACGGAAAACATTAATACATGTTTTAACTAAACACTTAGGATGAAAATGTTATCAAAATAATAGATACCTGTACTTCTTTCCCCTAATGACAGAGGAAGTCGGAACCGAGTGAGAACGAAAAATAATTCTGAGTAATAAATCCTACATAAAATTTTCCTCTGGGACTGTAGCAAATCAGGAAACATAGATTCAAGAAGATAACATGGAGCTGTTGAAACACTTACTTGAGCACTCATTAAATGTCAAGTGAAAGACCTCTTCTTCGCAAATGAAATCACAATCCTTGGGTGAATTTTCGATGAACCTTTAACGATGCGACCGATCAAGGTAAAAAACCTTTCTTCAAAGCGCTGCCATGAAATCGGAGAAATTGGCAACTCCGACTCGACCCCTCCTGCTTTTCCTCACTCCCAATTTCATTGCAAGGATATCGACCATCTCGTTCCATTCCTCTTCCTCGAATCTCCCACTCTCCACCCACCCTTCCCACACTCGTATATATCTCCCTTCCTCTTCTCCGGCGCCACGACCGGCATTCCGCGCCAATTGTCTCCGCCTAGTGTTCCAGGCCACGACTCCAGGCTCCCATGTCAACGGTGACATTTAACGACTAGCGGTATGCGTTATCACTTGCCCGCAACCGTTTGCTTAAAACCAAGCTCCCAAGGAAAATGAAGAAATTATGGGACATATAACTTTTATACCTTTATCGTCGATGAAATATCTACAAAATTTTAAAACACGAAATGAACGCGATAATTACGTCCTTGTGGTGCATGAAAAGTAAACAAGAATGCCATGTATAAAATTAATTTTTTTAAGTTAATTATCATTACATGCTTAAAAATGCATGTATATGTTATAATATATCTATGTGTAGGTATATATTGACGCAAAAACGCTGAGTATGTGATTAAAGAAAATTGACATCAATTATGGTAACGCAGCTGTCCTATTGGCAGGATTCGCAGGTTTTTCATACTCCCTACTTCTGTCGGTATTTTCCAGTAGTGGGAGTTCACGTCCTTCAAGGATAGTAGTCTTCTATTCTACGTTATCGACCACAATTGTAAATACCATTTAAAAAGAATTACAAATTTCTCTCCATCTTTGTTCGCTCATTCCTTGAATACCTTATGTTTTTGATATGTAAAATCGGATTTGAATTTGGACTAGCAGTCTGGTTTAAAAAAAGGACTATCTAATATCAATCTCAGCTCAATAAATGCGTACTATTATAAAATGGAATACATTAAATATTCCTACGAAGAATATGTTTTTCATAAAAGTACTGACGTACATGAATCGACTGGATGGGACATGAATGCCATACAAACGTACGCAGTATCTCATGAATTGCATTGGATTATATTGTAGAAGATTGGGAAATAATTTCACAGCAATTCCACATAAATACACTTTATTTTCACGACCCAGGTTTCACCAC
>WURS02460129.1:0-13636 GCA_011762765.2 Rhinocypha anisoptera | reverse complement strand
GAAACAAATATTTACAAAAGCAAAATATGTTTATTTATATATATATATATATATGAATTACTTGCATACAGGCACTAAATCCAGGCTCAGTTGTGAGAGAAGCAGAGGGAACAGGATCAAACCAGATCATTTACAGCCAATTTCACTCCAAAACACTTCAATGACCTTTACACATTGGCACTTCTGATTTCATATTTGATGAACACATGAACAAGTTATGGTCAATGGTAATTACCACATTGACTCTAATATTTTACTTATGATTGTGAGCAAGCATATTTCATATGTACAGTTTACCTTTACAATGCTAGTGTAAAGTACCTATTTGTTTTTACCAAAGAAATACAGAACACTTATGTGGCAATTTTTAAAGTGCACTCTCCTCCAAGCCTACCTGGAACTTGCACCAATTAATTTCTTAACCACACCCAGAAAGCCAAATGATATTGCAAGGTAAAAAGATATGACATGGTCATAATAACCACTTTAAAATATCACTGCCCCCTCATTTCAGCCACATAATTATTTGTGTTGCTAATATCTTTTTAAAAAAGTATCAAAACATAAATTGAATTCCAACCACCAATGTGACACTTGAAATTTTTTTCAATTTCCTACTTGGTTTCCCTATCTTAGCTGGATGCAGAAGTTGCTGTTTATTGATTATCCAACCAATCATGGTATAAGGAAACACTTCGTTCAACAATACAGAAAAGTGTTCATTTATTTCACAAACCAAGTTGCATTTATAAAGTCATTCTCAGGTGTGTGGAGTTAAGGATTGTCTCAAGTAGGATACGGAGTTGGTATGCATATGTAGAAGGGCAGGCTAAAAAATACAGTGGTGTGAAAAGTAGGAAATTGAAGGGCTGAAGACCATTTGGGTGAAATAGTAAGTGGAAAATGAATATTTGAAGATGGTTTATTGGGATGTTTATAATGTGCCCTTTACTTGGCGACTAATTTCAATATGATGTAATATAATATTAATCTATTCATCTTAGGATGAAATAGTATGGACAACTTAGGTTGCCAAATAAATAAGTATTTTCCCAAAGATATACCAAGTGTTTCTATTCTTTATGCTTGAATCAAGTCCACAAAGTGTCAGTCGATACCACAAACAATACTATTCAACATTTAATATTTTAGACGGGTCATGTATCTTTATCTGTAAAATTAATGTTAACGATACTCTTTATCTATGTAGGAAACATTTTCACAAAAAATTTTCATCCAGCCATCAATCATGCAGAATTATAATGTATAAAAAATATTTAAAAATGTCCATAAACAAATTTAAATTGATATAAATAAATTTTCAGCACATATTCATTGGTATTTAAAAGAAGTCACAAAAATATACCTATAATATTTCTATAATAGTTTTATAGAAAAAATGAAGTCTCTAAATCAAAAAAATTGTATATTCAGATGTTACCTGCCAGATTTCACTTAAACAATAAAAGAGTTATAAAAACAAAAGCAATAAAATAGCCAGTAAATTAAAGACAACTGAACTACACATAAACTCATGCTTCCAAGATTTGAATTGACAAGTAAAGATGTATGAATTTCCCCTTATCATGCAACTACATTTTTAAAATTATTGATCCTTTACTTATGTGCTAAATTGACAGTGAAGCCATACTTTTACAACAAATTCATTGATATTTTATTTTTAATTCTATGGTAGCAGTACTAGTCATTTTTAGTCAAGGAGAAATGCTATAATTTATTGCTATGGTAATTTTATACCTCAAACATATGCCTTGCTGCCATCTTTTCATCATATTGATCCATGCCTACTGAAAATCATAAGTGTAAGGCTCACTTTTATTACTTAGGATAATATAATTCACAAAGTAAAAATAACCACAAAAGGCTACTAGGGCAATGAGATTAATTGTTTGCAGAGAACAAGTTTCCATGAACACTGATCTGAGATATGCCATCCAGGTAAATTTGGCAGAAATATTGTGAGTTAATAATGCACCTTAATCTCATCCTTGTTATATTTCATAATGAAAGGTGTTTAATACTTAATTGAATTGTCAAGTATATTTTTGGAAAACTTAAAATCTTCTTTATTTTAGAATCAGATTTAGATATTAGGCACCATTAAAATATTTATTAACTCACTCTGAGAGAAGCAAACCCAAGAGCATATCTAAATGCCATACCCATAAAATCTATAAGCAGTAAGGGCACTTATGATAGTCAAATGATGGCAACGTTATCAGAGATATATTCACGAAATCATTCAAAATTGATGGTTTAAACAAAATGGTTGGTTACTGCACTCAGTAGCTTTTCCAACTAAAAATATATATTTATTAGAAAATTTGGTCACAAGGTAAATGCACTTGGTAGGTAGGTGCATCTGATTACTATATAAAATTAATTTCTTATTTCTATAAATACTGTCTAATTTAGGACAGTTATGGATTGATCTCATTTCATTAAAGGAATTTATGAATGAATGTATTTTCTATGTACTTTTTCATTGTGCTCCAACTATCATACCAGACTCAGATGGTTAATTGTTCAAAATAAGATGCATAATTTTTCTAGGTCCTAGCTTCACATTAACAATTTTAGCTGTTGATAACCCTCAAATGAAAATTCCCCATAAACAAATGGTTCACAACACTTGATTCGAGGTTATAATGATACACTTCTGCATAGAATTTGAATTGGGTGAAAATCTAGGTATCTGTTATACTGCCTATAGATCAATTGCCTATTCAAGGAAATACAATTAGTTTTCTATTAGGCGAATTATTTTATTTGAACTACCTCTCTTCTGCTTATACACACAAGAGGCCATAAATGTTTTTCAGTTATACCAGTGAGATTCATGCTGTAGAGGCATATCTCACCTGACTCAATGGTGTTAATCTCTAGTAAGACATTCAGGTAGTGATAATTTCATGGGAAAGAAGAACTATTAATATGAAAATTCATGTAATACCTCTCACATTAATTACAATTAAGGGCAAATGATAACTTGTTTATCTGACATTATTACTTTTTCACAGTAACTCATTAAAGGCAAAAATGAAATGAGAATGTAACTTTTCCATTTCATTCTCCTATTCTTTTGCACAAGATTCCAGAAATGTTGATGGGTTATGTTCAAATTATAATATGATTGTTATCACCAGATATTTAAGTCATAAGCTCACTATAAGTATATTTATGTTAATGGAACAAAGAGGTTGTAACTTAAGCTAAGTTGTAGTTTATACTACTGCCTCTATTTTTGTTTCATTATGGAGTTCCACGAGATGACAGCCTCCTCAGTGAATTATATTTATCTCAAGCATATCAATCCCTGTTTCTATGCCCATCAATTAACTCATACCATAAACAAGTCACCAGGTTGATAACAGTGACATGGAAACATTTAAAATAGTCTTGCTAGGGCCAAAAGACCAAGATAATGAGGTAATGAATTGGGTGAGCTAGTCAGAGACTAAGTCAAGACTTGTAGAATACAGGATAGTACTAATTAAGTGTACAATGCAAACAGGGTTGATAGTTACTTTGATAATAGAATCTGATAAACTAAATTGATTAGTGATAATAAGCTAAAATCAAGAAGACAAAAATCCATCATGTGTTACGTCATAGCCAAAATTTGCTTCGACAGAAAAATGTGCTGTCTTTACCAATATCTCTCAATAGACTCAACCTTGACTAGCTGGACAATGCACATATCACTCACTTGCATGAACCAGTTAGAAATGACTGGACACCTATCAACATAATTGCAATTGCCAATATATGAATTCAAATGCCTATGATTTCAAAGAAAAGGGAAGATGTAGCTTGCAAACCGTATATAAATAGTACTGCAATCAAACTTCAATTGAAGAATATATTTGCTTCGTTAATTTAAAAAATATATATTTCTAGGATGAATCAGAATCTCCTAAGTAGCATTAATAGTCAGGAATTATGGGTTTGGACACCAGCCTTCCTTTGAGATCAAAGCATATTTCTGTTACAGGTATCTTATCCAGGTGAAATATACAAATAAGGCTGATCAATGGATTAAGTTACTGACTTAATTGTTGTAATCTTAATCTGCCACCATGAATGTGCATAGTTGTAGTGTTTTGTTTTCCTAAATAAAGAGACTTCCAATGTAACCTCCATGTGTCTGTGTTTATCTCTCTGCTGATCTGCCTAATTTTATCATTAATTTTTCCCACAGATAAAAACTAATGCTTTCCATGCCTTTACTGAAAATTGGGCAAAAATGAATAATATATTAAACAAACATAAATTGCATTACCACTTATAGTCCATGGTAAGAGTTTTTTATTTAAATATGAAAACATTTATTCAGAAAAAGAGGGACATTAATTATTGATAATCAATATTAAAATATTTTATTTATAAGGACACAGGTGTTAAATCATTCTTCAAACTATACTAAAAATAAAATATACAAATATTCATTTTTAATTCAGGTTCTCTATTTATAATTCCATTCAATAAAAAAATTTCTCCTCAAACCCACATTTAAAATAAGTAATTTAAAAAATACCAATGAATCAGGCAAGAGACCTAATGATGATACAGATTTCTTTTATAGGCATCCTAGAAAAGTTTGTTAGGCTGACTCTCAGGCCGAGGCATGGATACACTCAAAAAGGATGACAAATGACAAAAAATGTTTTTTATGAGGACATTGCTAACAACTAATATATATCAGGTAGTGTTATGTGTGCTTATTATGACTGTCATGTCCTTCCACCATTTCTATGTCTTGTTGCAACTCAGAATTAAAACAATACTATGAATATTCACATTTTTTAGTTGCTTTGCACAGTAACCTGTAAGATCCCATGATGTACATAAATGCCACACTTTTTTGAATGAGTGAGCAGGAAAAACAAAATGAATATAATTAATGTATTCACTTTCTCTAATGCAAATGCATCCATTCAATGCTAACACTATTTTCAAGCAGTTCAACTCTTGTCTTCTGCATCATGCTTTTCATGAATGTTTAAATAGTCCCTTATAATGTGTATATTTTCCTGAAAACTTACTTATGAAATCATAATTTCATTCATGACTAAGAGTTACAAGCCAAAGTCACCCTGAGAGCAATGTGAAACAGAATATTTGCCAGTGTGTATGATAATTAGCACAGGAAAAGTAAGAGGCAAGGGTTGTATATAACCAACTATCAGACTGAAGGAATATGGAACAAAAGAAGGAAACTAGAACCATAATCCATATAATTCCATTCACTGAAGATAAACATTGGTGCCCACTTGATCTATGACTGGAAGACCTGCAGCAGTAATGGTTATCTTGAAGTATATCCCACTAAAAGGGGTGATAAAGCACCATAAATTCATCTACAGAAAAAACATTGCACAAAATGATATCTATACCCAAACATGTTGGGTTTTTGAACCTTTCATCCTCAGAATCCTGGAATAACTGGTAATCAGATTATTCACCACAGTAACTAATTGGGTCTCAGAATCCCCAGTTTGTTGACAACGCCTCATGACACAACCTAAGCAATTTCAGCTTCTGGGAAACATTTTCCCTGGCACAGTGGCACTTTCTCTATTGTAGGTGTCATGAACCTTAAGCATTCCATAAAGTCATCTCAGTAACCTCTCCACTGTCAATAAAAAACTGTTGCCACAAATATACATATCTGTCTATCACCACTGCTCAGCTTCTACTGTGGCATCTACAAGTTAAGGCTCAATTGGTATAACATTTCCTGGGATGTAAACATCGCTCAGGAATATATCAGCTGTATGAAGTCATCTAACCTAGGATGGGTGATTCAACAATTCTTGCTCCTTAAATAAAACAAAAATGTCCTCAATAAAGTACCACAATATATCATGTATATCAGTATGCGTAACAGTATGAATGAAAATAGCATTGTATTCGCATAATGATGAATGTTCGTGAAGCAACAAAACATGGGAATAGAGGAAAGTCTCCCCCGATGAATGTTCTGAAGAGGATACTCAGATGATCATTGGAGAAGCTTGGGAAACATCTGAAATCCCTCATGTTAGTTGAAACCGAGTTGTACTGTTATAAACTTTAATAGTGACAATAGATTTGGCCACTGAAATATATGACAAGGACTGAATAATAATAAACTGTAACAAGTTTTTCAATATCAACCCCACACCAAAGGAAAGTAAGTTGGCTGGAAAAATTAAATTTAAAATTTGACTGACAACATAAAAAGATTGTCTTTGAAGTGAATGTTCATATCCACTACAAAAGATATGACAGAAGGACAAATACACAGGCCACCAAATGGTCTCCAAATGGGTAATTTGAAGACGATGATTTTAATGTGTAAGCTGTCACTTCCAAAAGTATTGTATGTGCATGGAGAAGAGGAATGCTAATCAATGGGCACCAAAGGACAGCCAAAAGTCCCGTCTACCCCAACAAATACTGGCAACACAAGCAATGTTGGCTTAGGAGAGAGAGAGAGAGAATTAGACTCGGAAAAGCACCAACCTCCCACATGTAGCAAAATTTTAAAGGAATTTACATGAAAATCAAGAGCAATGATGAATCTAAGGGAATTTTATTAAAATTTCCCTTCCCAGAGAATTTACCAATAAACTATAATGGCATTTTAACAAGTAAAGTTTCATGTACATACATATATTTAATGTAAAAAGTAATAATTTTTTCAGGTTACTTCCCTGAGATTTATATGAGAAATATCTATCTGATCACTTCTTGATTTTGAAAAAGGTGATTCACTATCTTGCCTCAAAGGGAATTTTTCAACTATTGAAGTCAATAATTGGCAAAATTCTGTAACGTATTGCTACTTTCCTTGCATGCCTATCAAGTATGTGACAGAGCTGAATAAAATAAATAAAGAGGCAACCCAATCCAATGATCTCATCCGTCTTACAGTCCTCTTATATATTTACTATCCATAATGTGACATTGATGGTAATGTTACTATGAAGAAACAAACGAATGATGAACTTTTTCATTTCAATTCCTTAGTTATATGGAATAATAAATGCAGTGATAATTAGTTTGTGTTTTGTGGACACAAATATTTTTTTACACACACAAATACACACTTATTCATATGTCTACATGGTTGTTAAAAGGAAGTGATGATAATACAACATACCTACAATTGGGTATCAAAGCATTAAGTACTACCTATATGATAAGCATTTGCAACAGTTAATACTTAGTATATTTAAAATTCTTGCTCCATTATAATGAGAACTATGTTCACCACCTTGTCTAAGCCTTTTAAAAGATTAGGTGCCACAAATTCTGTGTATTGTACATCTGCACTGAAAGTATCATGAGACAATGTATGTAAATCATTTACTTCTATTTTTTCACCATTGATTCATTAATATCTCAAATATTCGATGTAACTGCTACCACATGGTAATGTTCACCATAAATAATGATATTATGGTGAAATTCAAATGTACAAATATTATTAAGTACAAATTATATGATCTAGAACCTTATTCCTTGGCCATTTTTTCAACGAGAAAATGGATAAAATATAGTAGCGCCATGAATTAAAATTAGAACCATTAGTATTGTGATACCTACCCCAACTACAAATAGTTTGCAGAAAAAAGGAAAGGTATGTTCATGAATTTTCTACAGCAATGCGTAGAAACTGGTACACTAAAATTAGTAACTGAGAGTCTAGTCAACACGTTATCTGATTTCCCTGAGTTGTCCTTTATGAAACACTCTCTAAACATGAATCAAAAGCAGTTATCAGGATATTGAAATAACTACTGAGTTGCAATCATTTCAAACTTAAGTCATTAAAACATAAGCATAAATAATGAGGTAACTCTGAATTTAAAATCTTATGAAAAAGGTAATTTTATGCTTTGAGATATTTGAAAATTATGATAGTACTTACTTATAAAGAGTGACATTTGCTAATTGGCCTACAGTAAAAATGTAATGGCAAAAGCAATTTCTAAATTTTTTACCAAGATTAGGATTATTGCAGGGTTTCCTTGACTCTTTATATATTACTTAAACTTCAACAGTTGGATTTATGATTTCTTTATTTCCCTCAGGCATGTTGAAGAAAATAAAGAATTGTATGTCAGAAGAAAGCATTTGTAGATATTGCACAAGTCTAGTGCTGTTCTGCAAAGAAAAATGTCACTTAGGTCGATGGCATCAGCTATGTATGTATTAAGGGATCATCTTTTATATATATGAGTAGCTATGAAAACACCACCAAATCTCAATGTAACAATGTCTTCCACACTTCATCCTTCCGTCATATAGTTAACTATCAAGGTCCATTTTTAACAACATCATCCCTCATATTTACATATTATATGTCAAATAATGTACATTCTCCATCATCGGTAGACAGATTAACTCTAATGATGTGCCTTGAGTGACATTTCCAATGGCAATATCCAGTGTAAAAGAAACTCCACCTTGACATCACTAAAATGGTGTTTGTGTCTGTTGAGTAATAGGTCAATTCAGCACTATTCTTGTCAAGAGTTCATAAAAATTTAACAAAGCTATCAACAGCACTGAAGCATTATTGTGTAGAGTGTAACAGTGCTAAAATTGTTTTACCATAATTAATTATTGCTAACCGAACAGTCTTATAATAATAAAATGTTTGGTCATTTCATCATTTGACTTCCTTTTTTAATTTATAGATTATATTAATTTATTTCCAGACCACAAATTAATGTTATGGAAGTATACTTATTTTAAACAATTCATGGAAATATAGGTGTAATTGCAATTTACTGGGATTATTAACGTTTGCTATTTCATGGTAGTAGTGAGGATATTTGTATTTCAAGTTCAACTAGAAAAAATAAAATTTATTTTAAAAATCTGACTCTGGGCAAATCTCAATGTGGCAAAGTTATCAGAGATGAGAATGTTTTTCTTTTGATAAAGTTCTTTATAAAGCTCCTAGAATACACAATGAAACAATACCACATTTATTACCAATGGAAGGACCTTAGGAAAAAAACTATAAAAAATGAATGGCAGCTGAAAAAATGCAAGTTTTGGAAGAATTGCCAATATTTTTAGTAAAATCAGAATTCAAGATGATGATACTAACTAGCTGTTAACATAATAACAATTTTTTTCAATAGAAGTAATTTTAAAGTTCCTGTTATTCCTTACCCTAAACTTCCTTCCTTCTTTTGAATGTAGCAACTAATGAGCAATATTAAAATTAAGAACCCTAAGGTCAGTTTGATAGGTGAGGACTCCTGGAACTGGCTGCAATGGCATGTGAACATTCACGCTTTAGGGTAGGGGGATCTGCTACTTTCCCTGTGCCCCATGCTATTTTCTAGGAAGATCTAGTACCCAGAAGAATCACTCAACTTGGGTTTAGCCAGTGTGCCCAGAAATGCCACTGGACTATTCAGTAGGCAAGCACTCTAGCCACTGGGCTAACATCACCTCGGGCATGCATAATGGACAGTAAAATCTAGCAATTAGAAAAACAATTTTTAATGTGCACATAAGTATCTACAAAACCATATAATGTTTTGTATCATTTGCCATGTGAAATTGGTATTTTCTGAAATGCTTCACAACCCACTGGTATCCACATTGACAATAGAAAGCATTTACTTCATTCTGAAAAATACTGGCCCTTGCCACTGGCAAATAACCTGAAGAAATTTGCACAGCCCCTCAACATAAGCTATAAAAGCTTTATTGAAGAATTTTCATCTAATATTTAGCAATCAAATAAAAAAGTGAATTTTCAGTGGGGGAATAAATTTTTTATGTCCCACTTCACTAAAACTTGATCATATGAAAGTCAATTTTCCTAAACTGCATGCATTCAGACTAGAGTAATCAGGATATTAGACAAATTATCCTTTCTGTATATCAAAAGCCTTTGTTATTTATCAAAAACCATTGAATAAAAAAATTTACGTTAATTACCAAGAGTGGCCAAATCTCCATACCATCTAATACTGTAATAGTTTATGTTGATATAAAAAATGGGTTAACTTCTCTCCATGCCAACATTCTCAAATTTCTTTCTTTATCAAGTTTCTTTTCCATTCCAAATGAGTAGAACTCACTCCTTTTGCACAGGTTAATTACAGTAAAAAAATCAGTAGAAGAGTACTAAGTTTTTATCATTTGAACTTGATATCTGACACTTCCATAAAGTTACAGCTGAAACTACTAACTTTTTAAGTGTCTCTTGGAATGAATTATAAATGCCAACCGAAGATGACCATCAATATTAACTATCAAAACTAATTTTAAATCTGGTAATACACTCCCAAGTGTATTAGAATCATAAGCCGTATGTGCACTGACAAGAGGATAAAGGGTCACACAATGGGAGTAACTAACTAAATAAATAAATCCTATCCATGTATCCATTTCAACTCAAGAGATCAATTCAAAACACTGCAGGAAACAGTTGGAGAACCATATTCTCTAAAGCACCATTCTCTAAAGTGAGTTAAAGAGCATTAGTGAGGAAATATAAATAAGCATTCACTAGGAATACTACTCTAAGATTCCACAAGGAACTGTGTGGCCACTTGATGAACTACAATTATCACCTCTATAAGGCATTTATATCATGCACAAAGTAGAGAGTAATTAGAAAACACACATCCAGGATGTTTCTCAATTTTTCTTTCAACCCCAAACTTCTCACAACAACACCACTATTACATAAATAAAAACTCCTTATAGACTCTCCTTTTACAATCTTTTAGCGGCCAATATTTTGGAGTGATGGAGTTAAAGTCACATACTCAAATAGCATGATATGCCTTTCTGAAATTAATAAGGAATACTTTATTTTATTATAGATTTTTATGAGATAAAATAATTGCAGAATTTGCTTGAGTATTGTACTTCTGCAGGTTCATCATGAAATTCTAAACCCTTGTCAAGTTACCCATGCTCTCAAAGAAGTTTCTGAACGTAAGCTCCCATGATATTATGTAAATGGATGGAGCTGTAGTCTCCGAAACAATATAGAATTATGATGTCTTGCTGGAGGCCACGGGAATCAGTTAGACGGTCGAATGGAATTCATATAAAATAATGGGTGCTGTTCTATAAGAGATCTTTCGCTCATATGCTACCACTGATGAGAATAATTATTTGCCTGCTATTCAACTGAATAATTATCTTTAAGAGATACTAAGAAAATCATATCATAACCGTATCATTAAATCTAAATTTTCTCTTTCTTTTGTGGTAAAGAACACTTTGTAGCTATGACTTTCTACATACTCAAGTGGTGGACAAACACCATAATACCAAAACAACATAAGAAAACATACTAATAATATAATAATACTGACAGAAGAAACTGAAGTAAAACTTCTGAAAATAAGAAATTATACCCTGTATTAATAAAGCTACAAGTAATGTGTGCTGAGCCTCAACAACCTCTTGAGACAGAAAAGTCCAGTATGGAATAATTAATTTTCTTTGCTTAGTAAATCACAAATAAGAAGACATCAGTTCAGATTTTTATGGATAAGCATGCTTGGTTAATTTTTTAATGTACTCTATTAAAACCCATGTCATTTTGCCTTTAGTGGCATTCCTGTTATCACTTTAAGATCATTTGGATTGACCCTCTTCAATTCATAAAATTAACACAAATTTTATTTTGTGCACAAAAATGGCATTCTAAGGGAATTATATTTGACTTACTGCAGTCGTAACTAAAGCTTCACCATTAAGCAGATCTGAAAGATAACTTTAACAACATTAATGGCTGTTTAATTATTTAATGATTATGATTTTATGTTCAGCATTATGGAAAAAATCAAAGAGGACTACTAGGTTACTTATCACTCATAACATTGATGTTATTTAACTTTTGTCCCTTGGTGAGCCAATAAATGCCCACAAATCCATTTCAAAAGAAATAAGAGAATGGGAGTTCAAGTAATGAAATCATGCTTCTTGTTTTCCATTTAAACCCTTATTAAAATACAAAATATTACAATTAACTAAATAATAAATATCTGTGCTTCATTGTTAAAATACTGAACAAATATTTCTACAAAATGCCATTTGTTTTTCTGGTTTTGACTTCACTGGGACCCTCATTTTTTTAAAGGATCAACTTAAAAATATGATTTCAATCAAGTAGTTTCAACTTCACCGAAATTTTCAGTTAAATGTTGCTTAAATGTATTTTCTCAAATAATTATCCATAATATCCCTCAAGAGAGACATTATGACTCAGGGAAGTAATGTATGCAAACAGCTCATTTTGATGTGTCACCAATCTCAGTCCTATGTTTTGATCAGAAAAAACTTTTTCTCACCTTTTGAAATTCATAATACATTTTGGAAGGAGTGCAAATAATTTTCTGAGTAAGGCCAAGGAGCTTGTGAAACAATATAGGTAAACTAGTGGAAAGTGATGGTTGTAAAATCTAAGGCTAACTAATAAAAACTAATTAAAAGGGTAGTTTTTTTGCCTTTCTCGTAATTACTGCTCCTTATGGGGTTATTTCATAATTCTGTCTGAAGTTTTCTCAAGCTGTGTGATAAGTGGAGAAGCTGACATAATCTCCAAATTCACCAGTTAAACAAAGGTAACACACCCATAATTGGTCCTTAGATGAATTATGAAACACTTATGTTCATGAAATTGAATACACTTACTGTGATAAAAAAGTAGCCAGAGAAGGAGCTATTGCAGTCTATTTGAGTTTGTATTGATATATATGCAGTCTTTTGCATCATAGATAAATAAAATTTTAATTAACAATAATTCTCAATTTATGACTTTCATTCAAATATTAGCAATTTATCAATTCATCAATTGTTTTAGATTGTCACCTCCCAACTTTTATTTTTCTATGCTCTGTCTTATGCTATTACATACTTATAAACACATTGCAATTATGTTATAAAATGTTCATTGACTGCTATTTCAAATAGCTAACCTGCACTCATACCATTATATCATGACATAGATCATAAAATATGAGATTAAAGACCAACTATTATTTACCACGTAATTATATTTTTGAGATATAGGTACTCGTGACATAAATAGAGGCTGCATTGCATTCTTTCAATAAATATAATTTCATCCTAAAGCAAAAATATAGTATTTATTTGGAGTTTTAATTTACGTTCACATTAAGATGAGCACATTTATTGATGAAAGATATATCGAGTTGTTTGATTTACATATATTTTATGTTTCAATGAATTTTACTAGCTGTAATACCTATTTCATTCTGGAGGGAAACTACATTTTACTATTTATGAGATATTCAACTGTCACTGTGCAATGTTATCAACCTAATGATGCTTCTATATGCCAATCTGGTGATTGCAATGCCATTTTTTAAAGTTTCCGAATGGCTAATCGCTTCACTTCACATCCCCTTTCTCAAAATGCTGTCTCAAACCTCAATTCCAATTGGTTCAAAATACAACACAAATGACCATATGGCGAGAAAAATCAATACTGGTTAAGCAGAGGATCCTTAAGTGTAGAATCTTCTCCGAGTATAGAATGATGGTTTTTTTAAAAAATAACTCTTATATTTCCACAATCTTTTGTGGAAATATAAGAGTTATTTTTTAAAAAAAC
>WURS02460119.1:0-13636 GCA_011762765.2 Rhinocypha anisoptera | reverse complement strand
CCTTCTGTGAAGAGCTTGTACCACTTATTAACATTTTTTGCTCAAAGTAGACTCGCCAAATGCCACAGTCACCACTTCAAGTGCGTCGGAGCATTTAATTTTATTTTTCACACAAAATTTGATGCAGATTCTTTGACCCATTTTTTTCGACGGAAAAAAATAGCCAAGTACACCAAAACATGTCTAACCTTTATATCTGCCAAAAACAAACTAAAAATCAAAATGGCTGACAATGTCAATATATGTTTGGAACAGGTGTACCAACATGACAAACAAAAAAATTAAAAATCCAATGTACGTATCTGGCGAAATTTTTAAAAGTCACCTTTTTTTGGAACAAACTTCATATACCATCCCATGAATATCAAAATAATGTTATGACCATAAATTATTATGGTTATGATCAGCAGAAGTCCCAACACTTGGGCTTTTTTTTGGTAATTTTTTCGTAATTTTGGAAATTTCCACGAAGAAGCTTTTTTTTTATTTCGGGTAGAAAATGATTTAACCAAGTTTCATCTAAGTAATAACCTTCGCAGTAAACTCCTTATCTTACTGTAGAATCGACAGAGAAAATCGATCCTACGCGCGAACGTAATGCTGTTATGGTATGAACAGAATCCGAACCCACACGTCACAAAAACATCTCATGAGCAGTTTTTGTTTTAAGCCCGTCGACACTATTTGGAATATTTATAATGGGTAGTGATCTTAATCTTATTTCTCGATCTCCTCTCACAATGGCAGCAGCAGTTACTGTCTGGCAGCAACTGTGGATTAGCGGTGTTTACTTCGGGCAGTGACTGCTGCTCCAGATCCACCATTCATTTAAATCGATAGTCTCGCCGCTTCAAACATTTTGAAAAATTTTCTAGCTGCGCTAATTGGTAGTATAGACTTCCCATAAGCCCCCTTTAGGATTATTTGGGCTTCGGCAGATGATTTGTTCAGGAAAAATAAAAATTTCAATGCAGCGTATTGCTCCTCTCGTGTCACTACCATCTTTGCCGAAGGCGAACCTAACACGATTCAACTTACAGTTATTGATAATAGAGTCATGTCAACGAAACTTGTACCGCATGTATAGATATTAAACATTTAGCTAATAACTAAAATTTTAAATTTTATACAATAATTATGCGAGTAAAAAACGATCACTCCTTATATAACTGTTGAAGCTATAATTTTATCATATAAATATCAATTTAAATTAAGAAAAAACAACAGTAAAAGGAACATTGTTATTTTGTATGGCTAAGAGTTGTCATGGCGTTGTTGAAAAATAACATAAATAGAGAAACAATGAGAAATAACAGTATTAAAGAGAGGATTTGTCACTGATGAAAATTAAATCTCATTTTACTAAAATATTTGTCTGTGTTGAGTTATTCGTTCGAAAACTCAATGTGGTATGGACCCAGATACCCAATAATTACACAGAGTGTGCAATTAAGAAGAAAGAGATAATTTAATTTTAATATGTAAAGGATGGCATATTTTACGGAGCTCCTTCGAGATGTTCAAATCAAGTTGGATGTTGCTGACCAAGGACGAGGTGAAGACCTTTGACGAATTGACTACGCAGCTTTGTATGTTTGAGAGGAACTTCAGGAAGAATGCAGATAGTGAGAAATACGCTCAAGAGGCCCTCGTTAGCTCTACCATGAGAGATGGGGTCATCAGGACAAGAGACACATCAAGGAGATGCTTGAGAGAGAGAGAGAGTTGGACGTCAAAGTGTCAATGAACATGGAGCTATGCGAGCCGTGCATCTACGGCAAAGTTCATCGACTATCATTTGGGACGAGAAAGAAAGCATCAGAACCAGGAGAGTTGATGTCAGGAGATGTTTGTGGTCCATTTGGTTTTTCGTTCCAGAAAGGACGATATTTAGTCGTCTTCAAGGAAAGCCACTCTAAATACCGTTGCGGATACATCATCAAGAAGAAAATTGTATTAAGATCAATTAGAAAGCGCAGACTGTGAAAGTGTTAAAGAGATTCAATTTCGCACAGTGCAAGCCGATATCCACACCAATTATTAAGATTTCAATAACTTCAGATTCAGGGAAAGAAATTAAAGTAGGGAGTTAGGTATAAAGAGCTGTTAATTTAAATCAACAAGGCAAAGTGATGAAGCTATAAATTAATTATATAAATGTCAATTTAAGTTGAGAAAAGAGATAACAGTGAAAGGAGCATTGTTGTCTTAGTATGGCCAAGAGTTGTCATGGAGTTGTTGAAAAATAACATAAATAGAGCAAAAATGAAAAGGAGAATGACTAAAGAGAGGATTTATCACTGATGTAAATTAAATCTCTTTATGCTTAAATATGTCTGAGTAGAGTTATTAGTTCGAAACTCAATGATAACAAACTAAGTATATTCAACGCAAATATTACATAATCATTATGGGTAACCAATTAGATTATTAGTTTCCATCAGCTCTCCACTGTTTTGCTCCACTATTCTACTGTTATTCCTTCCAATCTAAACCCTTCAATTCGCAATTCTTTTTTTCTTCTGATCGCCTGTTTCTAATACGTCATCCTTGGCCTACCTCTTCAGCTGATCATATTTAAGTCCCTGCGCAATACTGCCTTTCCTCGACCTTTGTGCTTCGGGATGTGTTCATCTAATTCGTCTTCCCCAAACTACCTATACTACACTCGCTTTTCAAAGTACGCCCTCACTGGTTACTCGGTAGACCAATTTCACCAACAAACCTTCTTACTAAGTAATACGTTTTCTTCGATTGCAATATCCATTTCACTATGACTGTGCTGCTTCCCATTGTGACTTATTGATTCTTCCGACGGAAGCCCATGTCCCCTTGGAATACCCCCTAAAATTATCCATTTCGGTAATTCCACCTGGATATCTGCCTGTCGAAATAAAAAAAATAGTTCTACCACCTGCCGCCTGTCTTTGATTTTATTTTACAATTATTTCAATATCATTTTCGTTTATTTGCTTCTTTCGTTTGTCTACATTACCCTCATTTTTTCGTCTTCGGTTTCATGATAAAAGTCAGTCAAGGAGAAGAAAAACTAGAGCCTGAAAACTTCTTAGCTAGAGAACAGTTTAAAGGGTAAAAGTTCACACCGGGAAGGACTCAGAGATAAAAGGATCTCGGGAGTGAGGGTGCTATTAGCGCGGGCGACGCGTCGAGCCATTAACTCCGCCGTGGAGAGCCAGAGAGTCATCGCAAGAGGCGATCCAACGAGAGTGAAACAGATGCGTCGTTTCGAACGAGTGCCCCCTGAAAGGATGCGCATTGGAAGCTTTCGGTAAAGGTGTCATGGCGGATGAATGGGACGCCCCGCTCCAGTGCCGTGGTTACATTTTGCGAGGGAGTATAAAGGGGGGGGGGGGCGGGGGAATAGGGATGAGAGGGACGAGCGTGACCCGTGTGAGGCAGAGTGAGCGGGGGAAGAGGTGGTGCTTTGAGAGGAAGCACGATTTGCACTTTCAAATGTTCTAAACGGATACAGTCGTTCGTCCCCGTTATTCAAGTAGATGAATACGTCAATCACAAGAAGGGTCCCACGGGAGAAATCACGCTAATCACTCTAGCAAAAAATATTTTTTAAGGAGAGACTCAAAATTAGCTACTTTTCGAAGGTAAAAATCTTATGCTCAAAAGCTTTTAAGCAGAAAAGTATCAAAACATTCGTAGTATCAAAGTGACTTCTACGAAAACCGAAAGTGAATTCATAAATATTACACAAGGAAAAAATTAACTGTTTTTCTTAGCTGTCAAATGATTAGTCGGAAAATTGCGTGCTGTCGTGAATTGCGCAAACAACATAAAACTCGACTTGCCTTAAGCATGGCGGTGCACCGACTGCTCTCTAATCCACACCAACAAAGCCCCTTGGTTTTCCCGACTCTTTGTTACACATAAATTATCACGAATAACAAAGCAATCGGCGAATAACAAAGCACAGTGATAATTAATCATTTCCAATTTGATATTCTTTGTTCAATTCATTTAATAAAATCGAGATGTGCCGATTTTACCGCCACAATCGAAACGATCGTTTGTATTAATTGTCTTATAAAACTAGAGCCACTCCAGAATAGAGGGGTGTACGTATATGCAGTTTTCAAAATAATGAAAACTTTTACCATGGCATTAAATAATCAACACGACTAGCTTCGACGAATAGCCTTATTCTTCTCTCTAACACTTTTACTGTATCGGCTGTGGTATCTAAAGATGAAAACGCTAGCGTTGGTGAGTTTATTTTTCTCGTAACATCAAATATCTTATTAATCATACCATAAATTGTTGAATGTGGGTATTGCGAAAGCGGATGGCACGATCTGAGGAGGTTTAGATTCATAGAAGTTCGAGATTTTGTGCCAGTCATTTTTATGCGAAAAACTTTTCATACCTACCGAGGGGTTATCATGTTCACGTATGATACACTTTGGTAAATAAAGTACTTCATTGAAACATAGCTAGTCTGGAAAGGTTTTGGCACGACTAACGAGACAGAAAAAAGTGATTGAATGATTGATGAACAAATACACTTCCAAACTAGAAGCCCTTTTCGCTTAAAATATAGTCATATACTCTTCAGCAACGCAGAACACCAATCTGCTAAGCGTTTCGTTCCGTATATTATTTAGGAGAGTGGTCTCTGTCCGATAATCTTGGCGTTAATAGCTTATGTGCAATACAGTCAAATTTTTGAGACACTAAGTTTTTGAGACCGCAAGGATTGATATGTCCGCCTGCACTAGCATATTATTAACAAGTTTTTTTCCTATCGGCACGAAAAACAAATATAAGAAAATATAAACAGGTACTCACCACTGATGACGATTCTATCCAGTTCTCTTAAAAGTGAGATATAACCCATTTGGTTCCGCCGTGGCGAAAGAGCTTCTCTGTTTCCAAAGCGATTTATTCTCAGCTCACTGGGGAATACTACATTACAAAATAGAAAGCATTAAATATAATTAAGAAAACTTTCCATATATATCTAGTTAAATAGTCTGTACCCCTTTCCAATGACTTGTAGCAAGGCACGTTAGATCGGACTATCTGCAGATGTGAAGAAGATTTATTTTTTATTTATTCTTGAAAATATCATTTTTATGCGATACTACGAGAAAATATTGACGATTAATCACCAATCTCCCTTATTTCAATTCAAGTGCTAGAATGTGGTGAGACTTGGATCTTTTCAACGAGGTAAAAATTTTCTAAATAATTTCCCGTTGCTAGGTTACGGTATGACGTCATTCCATGGATTGCTCGTCCATTTTCCTAAGGTAATGTAGCTGAAGCAGTCATCTGTTTCGGTTACTAGACATACAGTGACTGTATTATTGTGCAAATGGCGTTCCATTTCAAATTCCATGGCGTTAAATTTCAATTTATATTTTGTAAATATAAATATTCCATCATTTTTCTGTCTGTAAGAGGCACTGGATGTTTTTGTCTTAAAAAAACAATTAAGTCTAAAGTGGCATTCAAAATTATTTATGGGGTTTGAATATATTGATAAGAGTACATACCAATGATATTGAGATGAATGAAGTGTCATAGAAAACTTTCATCAGCCATTTTATTTTTGCACGGTGTAGATTAACATGAAATTATAATAAAAATATTTATCAAAGGAAAAAACTGATAAATTCTTAAGTAATGAAGACCTCAAATTTGTCACCCAGGTCCAATTTCAGTTATTTTCACCCTGCTTTCCAAACTCACCGTGTACAAACACCTTAGCACCTCCCTAGTTCCAGGTGTGACTTAGGGCGCGCATGCCACCGACTCTCCACCCACGCAGTAGGCAATATTTGAGTAAATTCCAAGTATGACAATGACTCAGAATCTTTAGGCTTTAGCATCGGCTTGGGTACGTTCTTGGCAAAAAAAAGCATCGTCGACAGGATGAGAAACATTTTTTGTTTATTCTTGTTTTTCGGTGTTCATGAGGACTACTGCGTAATCCGAAGCCTGGAGGACTTGCAAGAAAACCCCTTCGGTAAAGCAGTCACATTTTATTCCCTCGTTGCTCTCGTCTTAAAGATTCCAACAGTGCATGATGTTGAGAAGTGGTTTTTCGAAGCGATGACGCAGTTTTGTTCCGTGTCAAGCTTCGTCATCGCTGTATGACCATCGACTTCGAATCGCCAGGAAATTTTAACGTATTTTTCAAACAAATCTCCACTCCCATTTAAATCACAAAAAAGTCAATTATTTTCTGAGAATGACGGAAACTAGAACATCAACGGTCTTTGCGCGCTGCAGCTACGGTTAAGGAAAGAATCTACACAATTTGTTCGCACACACTTACCTTCATTCCATCTCTTACAAATGTTCGTATCCCCCCTCTCCTTCCGCTTGAAATCCGATACACGATCCCGCGTATCCCTCGACACGCGCAACGATCCCCAATTCAAATAACTTCCTCCAATTCCACTTTACTGCAAAACACCTTCCACTTCACGAAACCGGGAACTACGTCTGTTTCGATGTTTAAATGTTATCTATACACAAAACATTTCCCTTGTACACCCAGTCAGTGATGGGAATGTTGAAACAGGTGAAAGACGCGGCGAAGGAGGAGGAAAAACATGGTAGGAGCATCAGCGAGGAAGAACAACTATGTTATCGATGCAGTGAAGATATGGAGAGGGGCATCCATGCTCCTTACACGGAGAAGACGAAAGAAAATTGGAAGATACGAGCGCACTATTACAGTAAGTAGGTAGTAGTAATTTTGTTTATAGGGTGTGTCGACGGCCACTAACTATTACAGGAGAAAGGTGGATATTAAATAGACAAATCTAATAACGTACTTCGAAGACCAGATATAAGATTGGCTTACTTACTAATTGCAGTTACGATAAGGAGAGGGAAACTATTCACGATGGGTGTTGACATATTGGTAAAACTGTACTAGGGATGGAACTCAAAAGTAGGGCGAAGGTGACATTCGTATAAAAAACTGATGTCGGAAAACTTCATCGAAGCTTTGAAGGAATTGACAGGTGACTGATTTTCTAGGGGAGCTGTTGAAATCAGCCTCCGGTAGATAACACTTAATTATTTATTTTCAATCGCCCACAAGCAGCACTAATACAGGCCAATTACAGTGGGCACTATAACATTTTAATAACAAGGACGAAACACACACATCCATGCCCTATGTGGAGATTGAAAAATCCAATTAGTCGGGATCCGAACCCGCGACCTCCGGGTTGGCAGACGAGGACGCTACTCCGCCCCGCCACCGAGGCCGGCGAATTATGGCAAATACTCGTTGATCACTAGCGCATTTTCTGAACAATCTTCGATCGTTCCAGCAGCACTAAACTCTTCTCGAAATTTGCGTTTGCGTCCAAGTCAATGATACCGGTATTTCGTGTGCACGCATTGTATCCGCGGAATGGGGGACCGTCGTTTAGCCATTGTTTTGAAAAAAAAATACTAAATACGGAATAATCCAAAGAGAGCTAATCTGAAGCTCTCACCCAAGCGTCCTCTTTTCGACGTGATTCCTCTTCCACACCTTCCGCGACAATTTTCCGCTTTGGTCTCTTTGCACAGGACGGAGCGTCGTCGTCTGCACCAGCCTTCCCTGGCGGAGGGGCAATTGACGATCGCGCGCCTCAAAGACGAATGCCACTGGGAAGATGCGACTGGTACTATATGGAGGACGTTACAACATCCGTCCCCGAATTCATTCGCCCCCCCCTCCACACCGATCGACCCGCAGGACCCGCACGGAAGTTGACGAAAACCGCGTCTGACGCAACTGTTTCCCTTCGTCGTGTTTACACGATGCGAATCACGGGTTGAGTTGTCAGACAGGCAAGCACATCTGACATCTAAAAAACCTCAGTAGATATAAAGTTTCATCTTGATTGGCGAACCTAGGAGGTGAAACGAGAAATTCTCGGCGTGTCAACCAAGTCCTCAGACTTTAGATAGTAAAAATAAATTAGGTGAATTAAACAAATTTGCTTTCTCTTCGAACTACATGTTCATTCTCACTCTAAATAGGTATCATTATTGTAATATATTATTTTTATTATATAGGTATGTAGTTTTGTGTGCATGTGTGTTTCTATAATAATCTACAAAATTCGTTACACACAATAGCAATTCTATCAGAGTAGGTTTTTTCACACACACCCCCTTCTTGTGTGGGTGTTTACCTGGTGGTTTTTTTGTCAAGAACAAGTCAACTATTCTTACGTTTTTCCCAGGCACTTGTAAATATCTTTCTACCAAGGTTTGTAATTATAGCATAATTTATATCGTTTTATTTTATATTGTAAAATCTTTTACTCTCATGTCACATTATATTTGTGACAAGGGGTAAGGTGGAAGAAGGGACTATCTAGTCTCAATCTCGCCCCATTATAAAGACATTTTATTATTATTATACATTTGACTTGTGTGGTTCCTCACTGCCACTGAAAAAGTCCCCCTTTGAAATGGTGTATTCCAGTATATATTATGAAGGATGTATTTAACAGGTAAGGAAATGCATGGCAATGCTCTCAAAATAATAATGTTGGTTACAGAAATAAAAGGAGAAAGGTCAAATGAATATCTTGTGCATTCCGTGCAATGGTCCACCAAATTAGAAGTCCTTCTGAACTGAGAAAGTTCCTGGTTTGACCTCAATTTGTAGTTACTTTGCATAACTGTTTCTTGTAAGCAGTTTGAAATTCTTATGATGGGGATGATGTTTTGCCATTACTTTTTTGCATGCGAGTGGTTTCCTTCTGTGTGTAATGTATGACTACTAACATTTGCATTCGGGAGTGCATGTATGGTGTTGGCTCACCGCCCTACCACACATGCCCTTGTGGAAGCAGAGGAAGTGCTCCAACCAGTGCTTTTAAAAAGGAATGTGCAAAATTTACCAAAAAAACAATTCCGAAGAAATCTCCCATTATGCCAATCTCCCATATCTACAAAATGTAACCTAGGACACATTTAAACAAGTACATACATGAGAAAGAGAGAGAAACAATCTGAAAACAAGGATCGTTTTTTTAAGGATTCGTTCGAAGCAGTGACTAAAAAAAAAATAATAAGTTTCCACAGGGGACTTTATAATTTTTACAGTAAAATTTGGAAAGACTCGCAAATCACAGTCAATCAAAGTCTCACCATCATCATGGCAGCAACAAAGTCAGGCACAGCTATGTCCCCTCCCGACAACTAATACCACCACACACACTCTCTCTCAAACGACATCCTCCACTGTCATTTGAGACTACTTTTATATATTACCAAGAGTGTCAACCATTTGGCTGTACCATTAAAAAAAATTAATAGCGGCAATGATAATAAAAACATTTAATAACTTTGTATATACTTCATGAAGAGCAAAATGGAATAATAGCAAATGCATATGGACAAGCATCACCAAAGATACATGAACAATGCACCCAATAATCAGGGTATTTACAAAGTGGGACAACAGAGTTCTTACAAATAATACAATAAGATACTGTCGGGGCAAATGAATAAACATATT
Organism: Rhinocypha anisoptera; assembly: GCA_011762765.2. NCBI lineage: Eukaryota > Metazoa > Arthropoda > Insecta > Odonata > Chlorocyphidae > Rhinocypha > Rhinocypha anisoptera. The sequence continues at coordinate 4,116 of WURS02460119.1, read as the reverse complement.
TCAACCTATCCCTATCTACAGTGTGAGGACAAAAAATAATGACTGATTACGCAGTATGCTCACTTATATCCCAATAAAAATGCATGAAAGACATATAAATCCTCATTAGGCATTGAGGTAGTTAAGGACTTTTTTCTTCCTCTTGATCTTGTAAAAACAGTGCCAAAAATGGACACACAAGACTTAATTCCCAAACATTCCGCCCACTGGTTTCCAGACCGCTTTGCTGTGTGTTGAGTTGAGGAAAAATTCTGTGTGAAATGTCTTGTTACGCCACCACCGTTTCCCTTCCATGCACCAAACAGGCTTCATGCTCCAGCATGATGAAGACTCAAACACCTGCACCAAGTCCCTGGCATCAGAGCACCACAGGGCATTCACATCGTGGTGGCCGGCCAAGGTGGAGCCAAGGGCCTCTGTGTTCCCTGAGTAAATCAAAAGAAAAAGTTGCAACATGAAGAGAGAATTGGGCTCTAATCAATTACATGTTACGCAACGTGGGACACCAAAACAAGAGAAATATCACGGAAATGCGGGGGAGAGAATAGAGTGGAATGGGAGAGCATGGTGAGAGGGAAGGTTATGCTCGTACGCAAGAGCAAAAACAAAACTACACAATTTCAGTGAATAAAATACAACAGTTACTCAAAGGTCAGCTAAAGCATTCAAGTTTAACCAAATGTGGCAAACCTAACCACATAAAAATAAAAAATTAAATACTAATTATAAAACAAATAAGTACAATAAATCCTGACATGAAATAATTATAGATATTTTAAAAACAAAAATCACATTTTTAAAACGGATTAAAGAGTAATGAAATAATTTCTCTTATCCTAGCTATGAAAATTTGAAAAAAAAAAAAATTAGGTCATTGTGAATTTTAATATGTAGTCTTGAAATAAATGTAAAATTTAAAACAAAGAAAAGGTGGAGCACAGACTATATATTTAGATAATTGATGCATCATAAATAGTTCACCCAAATCTCTGAACTGTTGCGTGTGTTTTCTCAACAACAGCAATCCCCCAACACTCCATACTATTACCGATTACATGAGTTGCGATGTTTTCTGTTTTAAATTGCACATTTATATTCAAGAGTATTAAAATTAACAACAATTTTTTTTTCAAATTTTCATTACGAGGATAAGAACAATTATTTCATACTCACTAGTCCATTTTAAAAACCTGATTTTTAAAATTTTGTTACATTATATAATTATTTCATGCTCTTTTAGTCCCTTTCAGGAAAACTGTTTTAAATATTTACATATATGATTTTTCTCCTAGGGGACTGGTTTCTGCTGTGAGAATAAAATTTTCTTCCGGCACCACCGAGGAGGTATCAAAAATAAAATTATTTTCAAATTTTTCCTATCTTTTCAATGATCCCTCGACAGCCCTTAAAAATATATGTATGCTTGGTTGCCACAAAAAAAGTTATACACTGGCGAGACTTGAACCCATGACCCCCAGGATGGTAATCCACATGCTACCGCAGAGCCAGTGAGACATCTGCTTGAGGATGTATCGGCTACAAGTTGAAATAATGACAAATCGAGGAAACTGGCTGGACCTTCTATTTATTATAACTAACTAACCTGCCAAATTCCAAAACGATTCAGAAGACCTTTCAAAAGATATTGAAGTTTGAAATTAACATGTACTCTTATGGGAAATGGCTCATTTGATGAGATTCTACAACTTTAAGGGAATATTAAACATATAACTAAAAATGAGAAACTATTGAAACATTTAAGGGTAATAAATAACTGAGTTATAATTGGATATCACAAAAAAACAATCAATCAGAGAATAGTACACGAAATATATTTAATAAATTGCAGCCACTCCACGCTTTTCATCAATTGAAAGGCGTATACGTGGCAACGTCGCACTCATTTCGATAATCTGATATCCTTTGTTGATATACATTCTCAGTCCTTTCTAAAAGTAATGCTTGTCACTTGGCATTTATTTTCATTTAATAGTAAGTACAACATATTTTATTGTTCATAGCTAAAATGACGAATTGTTATTTCCAATCGAAAAAACTGACGAGTTAGCGTCCACCTTCGTAGTGCAGTGCTGACAACGTACTAATATATGCAACTTTACCAGAATGTGTGACATAAGATATCAGTTTGTTTTTCTTCATTTATGGTCATAAAAAAGTAATATTAACAATATAACTGTTTCCGATTAACATGTTGGTTAGTTTTTAGAAAGAATCACAATAAAGAAAATAAAAATTTGAGCTGTACAATTTTCGATATTTCAAATCCATAGGTTGGTCATGGAAGTCAAAAGAGCTTAAAATTGATGTAAATATCAAATCCATCTGCCTAAAAAATACAGAAAGTACTAATAACAACTTACTAGAATCAATTTGATTCAGATGCTCTTCGTAAATATAGCAAAAAGCTCGATAATTGCTTGGTGTCGAATCAGTAACTTTTGACTAGGGCTGTATAGCCAATACATCCTCAAGATAGGGAATTTAGCGTGTTTAGTACTGCGGACCCCTCAGCATTGTCTTCCACCTCGCACGGAAATATGTATTTTATCTATTTGTTTGTAAAGATTATTACATTTAATTGCATTGTAATCCAGTTCTGAGCTCCATTTAAAGTTTCAAGTCTTCAGCTCATATGGAAGTTAATTTAAAATCGATTCCCAATTTTGACCCAAACAGACATACATGAAAGAGAGTTAATAAAAACGTGATAAAATAGCTGAACCTACTGAACATTACCAACATCGGGAACAATAATACACACATTAAAATAATTTAATTGTAAGAAAAAATACATTCCTTTATCTTTTTTCCTAACAATTAGACAAACCACCAGTACCATCATAAGGTTGGTTTGATAAGCCAAATAGTACTAGGTGTTTCCTTTTCCCGTGCTACCAGTAGTTTTCAGAAAAGATCAAATTCCAAGAAAACCAATTTCAAATAGGTTTTGAGAACCAAGATTCCCTGTTCAGTAGCCAAGAGCTGTACTCACTGGGCTGCCACACAACAGCAAGTAAATACAAAATCGTACAAATTATTACTATTATATTAGTATGAATTGGATTGAAAACCATTTTTATTAATCCCTAGTAAAGTGAAAACAAAATGGTTAATTAAGTAAAATTAACGTATACCATTTATTTTGGTCTCACCAGTTTCACCTGACAGAATTAATAACCATTCAAACAAGATTACTTGGATGTCCTTTCTCATTCTACAAATTTTAAATTATTATTTGTATGCTGTATTGGTAATGCTGGTATGACAATTAACTTCAGCCAGCGACCGTTAACAGCAATCAATATAGGCCTAGTTTTGACTATCTCACTCACTAAGATGAATGAAATAGCTTCGATTTAGGCCAATTTCAAAAACATAAACACCCAGAGTTTGTATTAAGAGAGCAACATAATGTCAAACAAGCTAGCAGAAGCGAACAAATGAACAAAAGAAATTATTCCACAGCAAATTAATTCACAATAGTTAATGTTATTCAAAACATTCAAGTCCTACCATGAAAGGAATTGTACATTATATGTACTGTAAAATGACCAAATATATAGTCCCCCCTTAGAGAACTCTCACTGCATAATTAAACAACCTTCCAATTAACATGTTTCCCTTCGCAGACTGTCAAAAAAAGGGGGTTCACCTTACAGTCAGAAACAAAATCTTAATTCTGTCCAAGTTTCATCAACGTTATCTTAATATATATTAAATGGTTGTATGACTGGTTACAAGTAACAGCTCATATGATATTATGCATCATATTCTCGACATAGTTCAACAATAAGGTTGCAAGAATGTAAGCACTCTCGTGTAAGGCAAAATTTAACACACGATGCCTTTGACTACATACCTGATATCACGTTTATCACACCTGCAGGCACATCTGAGGTGTCAGCCACCTGGCAAATCCAAAATAATGGCAGGGGACAGGTTTTATCCGGGACCACGACCACAGCATTCCCTAGCGCTATTGCTGGTGCAATAATTGAGAGAGACGCGAGGAGTGGGGAGGAACGGGAGGAAGGGCACAGTATGCCAATGATGCCTAGGGGATCGTAGCCGACGGACACGCTGACCTTTGACTCA
>WURS02460108.1:0-13637 GCA_011762765.2 Rhinocypha anisoptera | reverse complement strand
GCATGTGAATGTTTGGTGGTGGCTCACCCCCTGCCACACGCCCTTGTGGCGGCTTGCAGGGTATTATGTAGATGTAGTAATTTCAAGTATTTCCTCCGCTTCAGCTCAAGTACGAGAACACATTGTACTAAAATAATTACGGAAGTAAGCAACATATTTACTCGACTTGTTGATCTCCCTAATGGGATGTACATACATCCGATTATCTGTGGGCAGAGAAGAAGTATCGTATGTGCTTATACTCATTTACCCTACTTTTTCCGAGAACTCAAATTTATCTACTCAAAAATTTACTGAGGATAACTCTTTTCATGCTGCTTTTTCTTCTGACAAACTCTCCACATAACTCCGTAGTTTTTATCTTGCCCTTTAATCCCTTATTTTTTCATACGCTGTCCCTGACTTACGCCTAGAGTTCTAACTCATACTATAAGATGCCCTCTTCTTCTTGACAGCGTAGTCCATAAACTTGTCTTTTCGCAGCCTCTACCAATCATTTCTCTATTACTTATTCGGTCAACCCATTTAATCCTCAACATTCTTCTATAGAACAACATTTCTTCTAGTTAAAAAAAATTCTTTCTTCTATATTTTTTCTCTGAGGACGATAGTGATCATGTCTCAATTTTATACAAGAGTACGCTTCACATGCACATCTTTATGCGTCGCTTTCTTGTTTCCAGGCCAATATTACGTACTTACATTACGTGTTGTTTCTTATAGAGGTATGCCTAGCCTTACATGCATTTTTTCTCATTTATCTTCTTATTCTTTTTTAAGAGTTGCTTCCTTAAGAAGTTCTTAAATTTTTTTCGATTCCCTCATTCCTCGATTAAGTTTAGGATTCAGTTTGTAATCCGTGGATTGGCACATTTTCTTCGATCTATACCATACTCTCTACGCTTTCAGTATTCACGTGATCTCACGCGGTCATTATCCCATTGTGCTACGATTCACCATTTCTTCCTACTAGCATCTGTTCAAAATCCATTTTTTGTTCTCTTTCTTTCAGTTTTTACATATCCTATTGCTTCTTCATTGAATCCTTCAAATTTTTGAACTGTAATTGTGAAAATACGGCCACTGTTAATGCCTGCTCCTGGATAATTTAGCAATCCCTTATTTGATTTATAAAGTGATCTTCATGCGTAGTCTAGTTGACGTTTTCTTAAGCCTCCAAGCATCATCCAATTGTACCTTCTACGACCTTCGATTGACAGTTTTTAAATGAAGTGTTTTTTTCACAATTTTATATCGTTCGCAGACTTCTATAACCTTTAACCTCTTTATTTACCTTTATTCAGACCCATTTCCAAACCTAGATTTCCTACTGTCTTTTATTCTTGCTATGGATTGTATTCCAGTCTCAAAGGACAATTATCTTCTCTTGTACGATGTATATTGCCTCCAGAATATTGTTATATAAGTCCCCTTTCGCATTGTTCACATTTATGGGTGAATCTGAAAATATTTTTATAGTTGTGAAAACTGGGAGTAGTCAAATTTAATGTAAGAAATAAAAAATTCATATGACCGGATGTAAGTACTCGTAAATTCTTTTACTCGCTCTTCCGCGCGCATCTGGTGGCCAACTGGAATTCCTAAAGTCACATTTGGTCCAACGTGTCACGAACCGTATGGTTACGGAGTCCAGAGAGGAAAACCTCACTTTAAAAATCTTCGTTTGGCATTGTCATCGGCTAAGTTCAATTGCATTGTGGCGTAGAATAGATTTTATTTGATTGATTTTTCCAGGCTGTATAATTTTATTTATGACCACAACTGAAACCATTAGCTACAAGAATGTACATTATTGACTAACTTCTACTAATACAATTGCTATGCCAATACCAAAGTTTACAAAATATACCTAAGATATAGAGAAGAAAAACTCTTGTTTACGTGTTTTTACTCTAGCATTCAGCTTCCTCGTTTTATGTGGTTTTTGCCCCCACTAGAAACATATTTTATGATTGTTTTCAAAACAACGTGGAGTTATCATATTGCAATATATAATCATTAATAGATGAGTAAGTTCATGATGCAAATGCATTGCAGATACTTCCTGCTGAGTCTTTGTTTTCACATCCTGAGATGACCCAAACTTGGTCTATATTCTCTCTCACCTACGCAAATATTATTCTTTCGAGAAGTTTCTCCAAGCGTTAGTGGTTACATTCTTAAAGCACGGATATGAGTAGTTTCACGCTTTATATGTGGGGAGGACTTCTTTATGGCGCCTGTCTTACGATTAACAATGACCTATTTACCTTTCCTTTGGGTTGTGCGGTAATTTTTGCAGCCGGGGGAAAACGAGCACATCTTTTAAAGCGGGACACTGAACCGTAACAGATAATGGGTCTCGCATAGTATCGCAAGTATTACGCATACCTTTCAAGGCCTAGAGATAGCGCCTGTGTGCCTTGTAACCTCTTATTTCTTCTGCTTAGCCTTCGTAACGGATAATTCGTTGAATTTCATTTATAAACTCTCTGGTTAGAACTCTTTACGGCGATTCTACCTCAACTTGTGGAAAATGTTTGCCGACACAACGGCATTGACTTCCTTACTTGCAGTGATGTAAGTCCGATTGATAACAAATGGAAGTTGTTTCCCTGTTACTCCTGATATTTGCGTTCAAACAATTCACCTACATACATGGAGATGTACATAGGCGATTATTAGTGTGTTCGACGGTAATTGATTCCACATCAGGCATGAACTTTCGTGACAGTGCACACTTAACCGGTAGTCAGATACTGTTAGAAAGTTGCATGTCATAAGGAAGTAAAAGAAATTTAGGTAACAAGGCAGATTTCCGCCATATGCGTTTTCTAATTAAGTAGTACCGTATGCATGAAAGAATACTCCTACAAGTCTTTCAAGTCGCATGAGTTACGCAAAAGATTCATAGGATGGTCTACTGGATAGTAATTATTACACTTATAGTAGACATTATCCATGCGCCTGAGAGCCGGAATGCCAATTGGGTTTGCTTTTATTTGGCCTCACCTAGCCAGAGATCTGAACTTGATTATGCACAACTATCTCCAGAAATTAGCCTGTTTGTTAGACAACCAGAAAAAGATAAGAGCAGAAACGATAGCACTAGGTAAAGACGTATTCAATCCCTTCAAAGGACCTTGGAACAAGTACTTATGACGAATGCGATTCATTGGTGTTGTGGCAAAAGCTTTTATAGAATTAGTTTTCAGGAGGCGGCTTGTGGGAGTGAAGTGATGCCTAGCTGGGTCGTTCAGTAGTGGTGTGATTCCGATACATGATATGTGAATCAAGTTCGGCCTCCTTTACGGAGTCCAACTCCGTTGGTGCAAGCACTACGAAGGTCGTCTGACCTTCTTGGTTGGAATGATTTACTTAGAGTTTGCGGACCATGGAGTCGGAATTGAGGATAGCTTATATATTTACAGTGTGTTATTTGACAAGCGATAGTATAGACTCTATAGAGGGAGAGAGAGAATCTCACTTTCAATATAATTTTCACTTGTAATTAATTAATGCTTTTATAGAAAAATTTGGTTCAAGTTTGAGAAATACTCTCCATGGAAGAAGAATATTTATTTATTTTATATATTACCTTTATTCACTAGGTCTACGCTTTGTATAAAACAGTTCTCTATATTCTATTACCTTCTCTTTGTGCCTTTATATGTTTTGATGCAGTCTGCCATTACAATTCAATGCCCCCTTATTCTTGGTTGTGGTGAATGTGCTCATATCACGTTCCCGAGAGTCAGTAACTCATCGAATCTCATCTCTGTTTCTTCATCAACGTGTCAAGAGGATGTTCCAAGTATCTTTAAGTATTTCTACATACCTAACGAAATAGAGACGTTTGAACTTTAAACTACACAGTATTATGACTCTATCGGAAAGATAGTGAAATTTCCTCCGGGTGAGCCGCTAGGCGATAAGAAATTTCTCTGCTACTCGAAAACGATCGAGTATTCGCCACATCGCTACCCATTCCATGCGGGGAATAATGCATTAGCGTGTAGTTCATTATTCGGGGAATTAATCCACGTCGGAGTTTCCTGAGGTGAGAACCGAGGTGGAAGCCTTCGCTTGAAAATAATAGCACAGGGCTCCTGTGTGGTGAATCACTAATCTGGGTTGTCAATCCAAGGATGGGCATATTCTCCAAACAAAACTACCACCGCCTTAATTTCCTCACAGATTCCTACTCGGTCATTTTCTGCCACCTTCATGGATTGACCTTGGCCTGCCTCGCCTTCCACCATTAAGCTTTGGTTCAAAAAAGTGTATCTTTCCACGGGACATTTCCAGTCGATCCTCCCTTTCTTCTTTAATCTTCTACAAGCAATTACACACATTGAATTTTCCAGATTTTTCTTAATTAGTCATTATTTCCATCCTTTCCATATCTTTCATAAATCCTCTCCAATACCAGGTTTTCAATTAACTTCATACGGTTTTCGTCTGCGGCTGCCTATCACCGTATCCCACAGCCGTAGCGAGGAGAACTTGTTATGATATGCTTTTACAAACTTCTTCCTCAAGGTTATTAGTATTTGCCATGAGTGTGTAGTCGTTTATTTTGACGGAGAGCCTTCTTCGCCTGGGCTATTACACTCGTTACCTCCATCTCGTTTCCTTAAATAACCGCAATACATTGCAAAATTCCTCCACTTTGACCGAAGTGTCCTCCCGCAGCATATTTGAGCATTTCCATCCTTCCTTCTTCGATTACTGATAGGCGTCTTTGTTTAGTGTTATTTGCCATTCATTTTTACTTGGACTACTTGCCAACCAATGTGGCTCAACAAATAGATACACGTCACCTTTTTCAACACAAAACTTCCTCTTTCATTCCTTTATGCATTCAAGCTAAATTGATATAACTATAAGATAACTAGATAGATTATACAGATAGATAATTCTGGGTAGTTATTCCCGTAACACTCTTCATTTGAGGGTAAAATTTTTGTATTTCATTCAGAACTTTACTTCGGTGAGGTAAGACGCTGAATACGCCGCTAACCAATAAAGAGGTTGTCACCTGGAGAAGAGTCTGTAAGGCATTTCCATGGATTTGCAGTCTGGAAAGATTGTTATTCTATTTCGTTCATGATGAAGAGCATATCTGTTTTATCAGAAGATAATAGTTATCTTCGGGAAAGTCCACTTCAAATGAAGATAATTAGGGGAAATTAAATATCTGAACCATCATTGACGAAGATATACTTTCCCGTAAGAGAAAGCATTAGATTTTTAAAAATTTCAATGAATCTATTTTAACTTAATTCTTATGAAATGCTCAACGAAAATGATAAAGCTTCATTAACAGCAAGTAGTCAAGTTACAAAGGATGCCATACTCAGAGAGGTCTCTGAATATTTGAAGGTTAATATGTTAATGGTACTCAGAGGAGATAAACTACTGAATTCTTTAAGTATAAAATTATCTTTCCAATTCCTACATCTCTGAGTAAATGAAACGGATCAACACCATTCGTATTTTTTCAACAAAAGGATTTCCACACGCAAATAAAATATGCAACCCTGGCCTTGCTTCAAGAAGTTGACTGCTATTTCTCCTACTACTACAGAATGAGAAAAGGCACTTTATCAGGTGAGATGTCGAGGAATAAAACCTTAAGAACAGTAAAACAGATTGACAATTAATGACGGGAAACCTTTATCATTTACGAGTGTATTTCAGAAATATATCCTCAGATCACGGGGAGAGACAATCTAGATTATATATTATGATCAAAGTCCTGACAATATACTGTAATATATACTATTTAAGTATGTGCTTTAATTAATAAATAAATTAGATTTGGTGCAACACTTTCGTCTTATTTTAGCTTTCTTGCTGATAAAAGTTATACATTTGTCTTAGTTTCATAAATATAAACCATATATGTATACTTGTTTTTACTGCGACTTTACTCCATGAGACAATTACATACATACGTGTTCCGATAAATTATAGTGTGCTAAATTGAATCCTGCTCTTTTTCACTCTTTTACACAAAATCTTGGAAATAGAAAACTAGTGTTGTGTAATTTTTCAAAATTTCTTGATCACGCGCTTATTTAATAGCTTAACAGTCGCAAGGCAAGATGATATTATGTAAAAGCGGTAACGATAAGATTAAAAACATTATTTCCTATAGATAAATGTAATGTAGAGAGTACGAAAAAACTTTTTCCCAGAGGTATCAGTTATATTTAATAGGTGGACTTATTTTGAAAAGGTAATACTGTGATTCACCATAAGATTAGCACTAATAAACAGTAGTAGTAACTAACATAGTAACATAACAATGGTTAACTAAAATCAAAAGATAATTGAGCGTTATGACATAGGAAATTAGTCAGTCAAAATGGACTCAACCTTGAAAAATTGCACGTCCTGGTATAAGAGAAGATATATAAAAATATTTATGAATTTTGCCTTCCAGATATCTTTTGTTGTTTTCGACGTAGCAGGAACGTTTGTCGTTGCTTGTGAGAAGTTTTCCAAATGCAAAGTGTGAGCTAGTTGACATAAACATCACCCACTTTTCTCTCATCATGACGCATATACTTCCCTTTCTCAGAAAGCTTTGCACCTTCGTCATTTTCTCCCCTTCGGTCTTCCGCGTCCAACATGCCGCTTCAAGCAACGAGCAATTCAGACTGTTCACAGCAAAGCCGATAGAATAAATGGTGCACGTAACAATATAATCCTCTGGAAATTATGACATGTTCCATTTTCTTCATTCTATGTAAACATGGTGGGTAATGGAATCTTGGAAAAGTAAAATTACAAGCATGATTGCAAAGACTATTGTGCGATAAGCAACTCGACAATTAAACCTAGTGTACCACAAGTTTGTGGCGACCCGAGGATGGTGATTATTCATTGAAGACCGGTCCCGGGTGTAAGATGACCCAATTATTGGATATGGATTCTCACTATTCCATCTTGAAACGATTGAATTTTTTTCGTAAAGTACTAAGATACACTAAAATAAAAAGAGACACTTAATAAATTAGTAGATTTCATACAAATGTAACACAAGCTACGAAGTTTCTCCAGGATGAGCCGGAAGCTAATGAAATCGGCTACTCCTCATTGAAATTCAAATTTTTTCGTGGATGATTCCTTCTGGCATTGAATTATGAACCGTTCTTAAGCTGGTTGAATTCTTAGAATCATTTCCATGTATAATATATCCAAATTGTATCACCACTTCAGCAATGCAATATTACTCCTTGTATGCGTTTGAGTAGTCGCCGTTTATAAACTGTGTAAGAGTTATGTGACAATAAATAATATTATTATTCAAAAGATGGATAGTTTACTGCCCTTAAGCGTTCAACTGAATGTACAGAAAATTCCCTAAAATAGGTTACTGCTGTAAACAAATATTAATTGGTATAGTTCGTAGTTAAAACTTTATTTATTTTAACTCTTATATAATACAATTCGGAGGGGGTATAAAAATTCATATAGGTATGTGAAAGGTATGTATTGAAGGTATATGTAATTAAAGCATTTTACTTTCTCTTTTAATTATTAAAAGGGAGTATTTTCATCAAAGACAAACCTGGACATTTAGATGGACTAGAATGTATTACAAAAGCGTTTTTAAGAAAAGAGAACAGTTTGGCAACCGAGCAAGCAGTAAAATAGCCCTATTACAGCAACGTATCACAGAAGACCACTGGTGTCATCAATTTAGAGTAACGGTAGTAAATAAATTGAATTAAAAAATTTAATATACAATTAGATAAATATGTATTGCATCATGCATTCAATACATTTAAAAGGGGTGAGATTAAAGAATGGTTACTTATTTGGAAATTTAGGGTGTAATTATCTCTCTTAACCTAGGCATTCTTTTTATCGCAGGCCAAATAATCTCACCGATCGGTATAAAACCACGTGACGTGGTGTTATCAGAATAGGGTAAACTACTTTTTATATATCCCATGTAACTATTATGGCTTTTCTACCTCCATTCCCGACTTAATGCGTTAACCGCGCACCAATAATCAAGATTGCTCTTTCTTGATACTGGTTCAGACCCCATATGCATTATCCTCATCGTTAAACGTTTCTTGCAAAGGCAGTGCCTCAAGTGTCTGAACCATTCGGACCTTCTCACCCTTAAGCTAAGCAGACCTGAACCATCACTCCGATAATTTTCTCTCTTTCCCACCAGCAGTTGAGAATTACCATTACTATTGTGATTACTATTAGATTTATAATTTCTGAAAGATCTTTCAGGAGTAAGAATTCTTATCGCCTTTATCATAAAACTTAATAAAAGTTATAATTATAATAACTTATTCCTTATGTTAGGTAAATTAGGGCTGTAGGATCATAAGCCTCCCCTATTGAATAAGGCCCTTTAAACAAGGTCTTTAAAAGTATCCAACACTCACTCATGGAGAAAGACTCAAACTTGTAACCTTTGGGGTCGACCACAATTTTTTTAGGATAGTAATTAAAAATATTTGTCCAATAAAAGAGAGCTGAATGGAATAAAAAATAGCGATCCTTTGCCGATATAACTACAATGGTGAATTATATTGTACTCATTATTTCATAAAAGTGAAAAAAAAAGTAATTTTGAAAGTGCATACTTCTATTATAACATATTTGTTGTTCCTACTTAAAAAATAAAGTTTTCCTGGTATAAATTTAGGATAAATGCTTGTCATCGCTAAGATTATGCAGGACTTTCAATGAAAACATTTGCAAGAAAGCGTGTGCGCAAAAAAATTGACTGATAAATTCTCATAAAATCATGAATTGGTGTTGTGCCCTGGTGAATTGGTGTTGTGCCTTGATTCATTCACTCGTCATGCAGACGAAACCCAGGAAAACAAAAACAGGTTCTATTGTCTATACACCCGGAATTTTTTTTTAATTAATGATATTTTGAAACTAAAGAATTTTCTGTGATTGTCCAAACACAATACTTGTGACTCGATGTAAAAGACCGATCTTAACTTGATCTCCTCATCTATTTTTCACTCGAAATTAAGGAATATTACGCACGCAGTACGAGTATGCTATACGGACCCGAAATATTGAGTGCACGAGTAATTCCTCGAGACTTTCTCCTAAATGGACGTCTCAGGAGGCCTTTTCACGCTAAACCAACAAACAGCGCAAGGATTATCATGGATCGAACATTCTGCATTTCGCAGATCCCCCTATTTCGCTAGGAGAGTTGAAGAAGAATTTGTGTTAAGGGGTGTTTCTTTATTTTCGTGCCTCATTTATTTTATCGTAATTCACTCATTTCTGCGAACAGACAAAGAAGAAATAGTGTGGGGAGCCACCTAAAGAGAACGAGACCACTTATACTAACAAAAAGAAGGGAACTGAAACAGTATAGAATTGATAACTTTATATATTTCCACAATATACAAAGTTATCAATTCTATATTGTTTCAATGTGGAATTTTACCATGTTACGGCCTCCTCAGTGAATTATATTAAGGGAGCTGACATCAAGTATCTACTACTGAATCACAGGACTGTTATTAAGGCATGGAAGACAGTTATGAAAGGGAGAGAATACGTAGGTGTTTCAGATAATATGGTGTCTGGTAGGAGTTAGGTAGGGATTTGTATTAAGAAGGGTCTCAGAAGTTAAACCATCTTTGGACGGTAAACTTAGGACGATCAATAAATGAGCCCGAACAACAACCTACTGCTTGCGCCTCCTTTACTCGATTACAATTCGCTTATTTCTGCCAGAAATACGAATGAATGAAGAGGCCGTCAGGTCAGGTTGGAGTGACATAGTAGACAAACCAATCCTCAGACTTCAAAACATAGGACGGCGTTAAATAAAAGCGGTTTAGCACTATCCCGTTCGGTTGTTTCTCCTTTACTTGGTTACGATTCATTCATTTCTGACAATAGACACGGAAGAAATAGTCCGTAGAGCCATCGAACGAGAAGGAGATTATTCTTACAATAAGAGGGGAACTGATAGGACATATCTATCCTATCAGTCCTGAAAATCGCGATATTAAGGCGTGGGGGGAGAGAATAGGTATTTTAGATAGAATGGTGGCTGGTAGGAAGTAGGCAGTTGGAGAGGAATTTGTGATAAGGTGAGGCTAGGTAGTTCTAATGTGGAGTACATCGAAAACCTACCTTAACCCGTAAATTTCCCTCTATTCTAGTGATGGTGCCTGGCGCCTGTCTTGCAATTTAGCAGCTGTCCTTGACTCCACCCACGAGGACACATTTTTCCTTATCTCCAAAACCGTCTTTTAAAGGTACACATTAAACAGCGAGGTCGTTAATGTTTTGTGTTTACTTTCCCCGCTGTTTCCTCTAAATTCTGTTAAAACCTTCGACATTTCATTTTCCTTTTTCCACATTACGTCGGCGTGATCCCCTCGATTGAAAACGGTCTTCTAATCAAGTTTAAGGTTCATAGAAACGTTAGTTAATTAAACAAATTAATGCCGCACTTCACTAGGTGATAAAAAAGTTACACCGGTACACACTTTTATATATTAATAGTAATTTTTATGCTATTAAAACTTGGTATTCATCATATGCTCACATACGTCACATTTTTAAAAAAATGATCAAATAGTTTGCTGCGAGAAACTATTAGATTACAAAGGTGCTGTATTCAACACTACCTTTTTGAATTCTATAAATGATGTTCATGTGTACATCAACAACTCGCTTTGCAAAGGAAATTCTCACAGATTTCGAAAATGGAGGAAGTTCTAGTTATGTGCACTGTCAGCAACAGCAGCACTACATCCACATTTATGATAATGGATATTAATTTCATCCACTAAAATAGATCAAATAATTGGATGACTATTTTCATCAAAATTTCTTTTTGAGTGATTTCTAATAACTTTTCATTCAAAATGACGAACGATTCAGAGAGAGAGAGAAAAAGTAGGGAAGTAACTGAAGTACAAGAAAGATGGCAAGGGACGGAATGTGATTTTTCAATACTAAAAAATAATACTTTTTCGTTAATTTTCCCAGGATCTGATAACTTTGATAATTCATTTAAAATTTTCAAGAAAATGTGTAAGAATTTTATCAGAAAAGTTTATAAGATATTATAGTCTTGAACAATAAATTACTTAAGCATATAGGGGCATCTCTTTCACTGTGCCTACTAATCATTTTATCACTTATTCACTCCTTCACTAACACCCCCAATCTTTTCTCATAGCTCCCTCTTATAATTTGTTTTTGTTTTACCTACCTAACCTGCTTTCTTTTTTCTTTGCTTTCCTTTATTATACGACTACCTCATTCCCTTTGAGATTATGTTTTTCAACATGATGAGTAGTTGCTAATTTAAAAAGGGTATAAGGAGCAATTGATTTTGGAGAAAGGTAGAACCCACTGTCATATCACATTACACAAAATAATTATGCGAACATCTGAGGCAAAAATAGGAAGAGTAATCTTACTGAAAATATCTTAGTATGCAATAACATGGGGTTATATAAAGAATTGAATAACATTTATTAAAGAAAAAAAATAAGAATTTTTTGAATGGGGAAAATTGATAATGCTGAACTAACTGAGCCCTTAAAATGGATAATAGATCCAAAAAATGCTGCACATTGAAAATAATACTCTCTTGAAATAATTAAATAAAACCTTTCTTGGATAAATAATAATAATATATTTTGTGACTAATGTAAAATTTCAATTAATTTTAAAAATAAATTATTAAGGACAGTATTTTATTCTCATGATGAAAGTGACCCACTAATGCTTTTGATTTTTCTTGGTAGAAAACATAACTTTGTTGGATATTCAGTCCTTTGTCATTATGTAATCCAGTAGAAATTTTTTTTTCAAAAGCTCAACTTAAATTTAATCAAATTTGCTTGAGAACTCCACAATCGTTAATTAGTTTATTATAAGCAGTTATTGCAGAATATATAATGAAAAGTGTGATTGAAATACACATAAAACAGAAAATTAGACCTAAAATAGGTCAAATGGAGAAATGTTGAAAGAAGAACCCATAACCAAAGAAAGAGGTGAAATATGGCAGACTAAAAAAGAAAGGGTAAATAAATGAGTACATCATTAGGATAGGGAAAGAGTAGGACTTACCAAGCAAAAGGAATTCCTGCAGACCTAAAGGTTGGACCTCTCTCAAGTTATTATGGTGGAGAGTTGATCATCTGTGCAGTTCTACTTGTTGAAGGAATGAATAATAATATGGCTGAAATAAAAAGTTGCATATGCAGTGAAAAAGAATGTTAAAAGGCATTGAAAGTATGCAAAATAGACTTAATCTACCAGTATATTTGCTATACAAGTGCATTTTGAAATGAAATTTAATTTCTCATATGTCATAAGGTATATGTATTACTTCCTCTAAATAATTTTTTTCAATACAAGCCCACCAAAGGGAAGGAATGACATGAAAATTATAGTTGAAGTGGGATTACATACATAATATCAGGTGAAATGTTTACTAAAAGTTTTAACAAGTCGTATATCAGCTCTGCAAAGATGATGAGCACTACTTAATAAAAGAAGATGTGGCTAGTGTATTTTAAACAATCATATTGAACATGCACATTCAAAGACAAGCAATTGTACTTTTTAAAATGTCACAACCCCTCTCTGTGCATAAAAAGAAAAATACCCCAAAATTACAATATTGTCTATGTCAAATGGAATATTTATATCTGAACCATGTGGTTCCTTAAGACAGGAATATATAATTTTTCTTTCCTCCCTATCCTCCATGCTTTGAAGTCCCACTGACTTCAAAATTATCCATCCTGGCCCTAGTATTGAACCATCTCTAGCTGTCATCTGCCACAACTGCTATTACTTTTGATAAGGTGAATTAAGTAAAAGAATAAGGGAATATTTTATACTGAATAACTGTTATGAGAGGTGATGATAACTCCTTGAGTAGAGCTCTTGGCTACTTTATGGAAGGGAGGAGGGAACAGGTTCAAGTCTCAGTCAGTTCTCTTCTGCACACCTCCAGCCCAAACAAAGTGCTTTTTTGGATGCCAGAACAGGGAAAAGAACTAGCTTCCCTACCCCAATGTGTGAATTTTCACATGCAATTGGGTTTAATTCTAAGTAAGTCTTTGGATGATAGTTTCATCATTAACTATAGTGAAATACAATGGTATCTTGGCAAAATGGTATGAACAAGGTACAACAACTCTTTCTAGTGAAGATGAAAACACTTGGTTTTTCCACCAAGTGGAAAAATCAAGTGTTTTCATCTTCATTATGAATCACTTCCACAAAGTAACACCTGTAAATACCCGACTCTTTCTAGCTTTAAAAATTGTGATGTCAAGGGACAGATGCCTTCATTGTAGGATCCATTCTGAAAACCACTCCCACTCTTCATATGAATCAGATTGTGCATCATTATGGCACCTATCTATTTTGCGAGGGTCTCTTGAGACTTGGTTCTACAATCTAGTAGTACTGTTGTCTTAATAATAGAGTTAATCATGATGAATGTGAATCAAAATAAGCATTCGCAAAGGTGAACTCAAGTCATTTTAGGCTGTTATGGACATATAATAATAATAATTTTTTATTTGACATTAAGCAAAATACAATGCAATAGTCTTCGTCATATGCAAGAAAAAGGA
>WURS02460097.1:0-13638 GCA_011762765.2 Rhinocypha anisoptera | reverse complement strand
CACCTGATGATGCTGTGCCACGGCGAAACCGGGTCGTGAGTGAATAAATATTTTTATGTGGAATTGCAAGGTGTTTCCTTAAAACCTTTTATAATGAAAAAATTCCACAAAGTTTCTCTAAAACCTTTTATAATGGGACTATTCAAGTTATCCGTATCAACACCCTTGATTCCTTTGTTAGCCATTCCTTGGTCCTAACCCAAGTGTTAGCACTTTTGAAAACCCAGTTTCTCACTCCTAAATTTACTCTATCTAGCTCTATTGTCTGTCTGTCATTCAATTTTTTTGATGGAAGATAGTTTATAATTTATTTAATCTCTCACTTCGTCCACGCGTTACACATGATACTTCTACGAGATATTATAGCACGTTGGCTATTGTCTCGTACAATTTGAACTTTCTACCCTTATTACTTATAGATCTCCTAATCAAAACTGTTATAATCTACTCCAATGGACTACCATAACTTCATTATGACGAATCAATACAGAATGGAAAACTTTGTTTATTTCCACAAAATAAAGAGACCGCGCAACCAGTTTCATACGTTAATCGTCAATAACCAGATAATGAAGATTATCTCCTGAAACTGGTCGAGCTCCCTCTTTATTTTGCATAAATACATATAAAAATTTTTCAATTTTACATTGTTTTATTATGGGGATTCCACCGATTTATGGCCTCCTCCGTGAATTATGTTCATGATGGGGTTTATATCCTTCAATGAAACCTTTGTTTTCTCATAATGCGATCCTGGACAGGTAAAAGTAATGCGTGGATCAACATGCTAAGATTACAGAGATACGGAAGATGCCAGGTCGGTTCTCCATCCATCCCTTAGACTCCACTTAACCTTTATAACTGTCTCATACATAGGCCTATAGCAACATTTATTCCATACTGCACTCGGGGTGATTCGAAGTCGAATCTGAATCATCCGCACGACTGGGAGGGGAGGGGAGAATGATTCATATTAGTGTGGGAGGCGTCGGAGAAGCCTCACAAAACCGTCGTGTCGTCAGACGGTAGTACGGAAGGGCTGCCAAAGGAAATGATGGTGATTTGAAATCACCCCAAAGAAGAGAGGAAAAGGATTTGAAAGATTCTGACGCTAATTGAGAAAGGTTGGGGCATGTGTTGCCGTAGATGCAACTACTGCCAAGCTTGAACTTGCACGTTTTTACACAGTGTACATATTTCCTAAATAAATTATGTATATGCACATATGTATATAAAACACTTAGACCAAAATCACTATGAGGATTTGTTTTTTAGGTGAGAGTAGAGCTAAGGTGGGGGGGGATTCACACATCAGTTTCGGTGCGCCAATTACTTTTCCTGTAAAGATATATATATGTATAAGTGTAGGTATTTACATATTTAATTGTCATCACATGCCAGTATACTATCATGCATCACAAGAAGTTCTATTAAAAAAACACGTGCTAATCATTAGAATACAGCTTCGCTGCAGCCCAGTTCAGATTCGAAATTTCCGATAAAAGATTTTAGAATTTGGGAACTATTCTTTGACAAGTATGGAACTTCGTACATCTGAAATGTATTTCAACCGTACAAGTCATCCATAAAACTGATTCTTCTCATAAGAATTACTCATCTCTTGAATTTAATGCTAGATAGCTTTGGAGCAGAAACTGAATTTGAGAAAATAAAAGTTTCCTGTTCACGAATCACCTGCTCTGTGGCACCTCCTGTTATTGCGCATTCAAAGAGCCGGCAATCGAAATATCATATTCTGATTCCGAGTCCACCTTGGTTCCATTTTAGTCGTAAAATCTCTTAGATCAAATATTTTGGCCGTTGAGCGGCTATCTATTATTATTATTCGAATTTAGAGATCTTTTTTCCGGTCTGACGAATGGTACCACTGGATTGAGTAGATTTCTCAGCTGCGTAAAGTTAGAAAGAAATAGCAGAATCTCAGAAATAAATATGATATCAGTGAGATAGTCAACGAAACTAGACGTCTTGCTGTGACTGCTCAAAATAGTCAGTCAAATATGATCTACCCCTGTAGTGTGGCGTCTCAGTTCGGTCGACACTTGCACTGTGAAATCGTTCCCAAAGCTAGAATTGAGCACTGGGGGAAGATGGTTTTCCATTTATTATAGACGTTGATATTCTTGAATTCTGTCCCACCCTGTCCAACTGGAGTTCTCCTTTGTAATTGTAAGCCCTTCCGATCCGTTAGGCATTCGCGTAGTCTTCATTCACGAAGGATTTCAGAATTACGTATCTCGAAACCACGTTAGGTTTCCGGCATCGCAGCGTCCTGATTTCAACTTTTTCATTTGGAAATGTCGAAAATTTTTCGAGGTCATGATGGGTCTGGTTGGATATCGTTATCAAACGATTAATTAAATTAATTATTATTAATTAATTAATATAATTATCAATTAAACATTTCTGTTATTTCTTGAAAACATTAAATGGCAGTTGATAAATTTCACTTTTTTCCCCTTGTCTCCCCGTCCCGCACGCAACTTTCATCTGCAACGTGGACGATTTGTGGTTATTTTCATGACAAGGGTTATCAAACTCTCCTTAGGTGAAATAAAATGTATTGAATCTACCAAAACCGCCAGGTTTATGCGACCTCATTACGTTAGACATTAACGGATGCCCGCATTTTATAATAAAAATTTCCCACGCGAATACCGTTGATAATTTTCATTCGTGGGTCGGGATATTAATTTATGTGATTTTCGCGTAAAATTTTCGAAGCCGCCAGGTTCTCCGCGGCATCATCTCCGAGTGATCATTTGTGCATGAGTGAAGAATTAGTTATACATTTTGAATCACACTTTCGATTTAATATTCAAATTTTTGAATGAATATGGGAACCAAGCTGGTTTATGAGAGTGTTTGCTGGTTTCGAGCCCCCATAATGTAGCTCTACTTGCAGGAGCAATGATAATCACTTCCTGCAGGGAAATTTACATCAGTAGGGGCCTGGCAAACGGTATTCCTCAAAAGCGTCTGTTCCTCGGCTTGGCGGAGCGTCTGCAAAGCTATCTGATCCCCATGTTGATATTATTAAAGTCGATAGACTGACAGAATTATTAACCAGGCAACAAGCATACGTACTACAAGGACCCACCTATAGCTGGCACAGCCTTGAATAAGCCCATGATGCGGCTCTCGGAGTATTATGTAGATGAATTTATCTTCCGTCGACTCGAACTTCCCCCAGCCTTCTCCACTTCCAGATCTGAAAAGCAACCAACATCCCCTTAGTTTTTTTTCCTCAAGCACATGCATTCTCACACCGTAATTAGATGATATGCAATTCATATACCTTCTTCCATTACTATTTCTATTTTTTCATCTTTTGTAACTATCTCCGTGATTCTACCCCCTTCCCCCCCTACATTTCCCCCTCCTATTGCTAAGTTCTTTGTCTTCCAGGTCTTCCCTTCCGAAACCCAAAACAATCCCTTTCCATAGAAATCACTCGCCTTCTTTCTCTCCTCCTTTTTCCCAACCCTTCCCCTCACTATCCGCATCGTTTCGTGGAAGGGCTCCACCCTCCTCTGCCGAACCTATCTTTCTGAATCAATGAGCGCCAGTTGGGTAGGCGGAAGGGGAGAGAGCGGGGGCGGGGCTGCCTGTTTGGGGAGGAACGGGAGGTGAATGTGGGTGGGCAGATGAATGGTTAAGGGCGGAAAGGCGGGGAGAATGAGACGAAGGTAAGAGGACGGGGTTCGGGGGAAGGGGTCGGGTTAAAAGTGTTCCGGCAGAGGGGGGTGGTTTGGTGCAATATTGGGAAGAGTATGATGGAAGTTATCCTGTGTTGTGAGATAGGATGGAAACGTTAGTAATTTCAGAAATCACGGTTTTTCTGTTGACTATTTTAATACAGTAACAGCACTCACCCGGTACTACTGCAGAAACATATTGTAGTGTTTCACGTTCGTATACTCCGGGTGATACATGCAATTCAAGATACGTACTTTTATTAGCTAAGATAAAACTAGTAATAACAAAGTATTTTAGATGAATAAATGTTACGCATATGTAGTTTATAAGGAAGTTTTTGTTGTAGGATGACGGACCTCTCCACAATCATTACTACCTTACAAACGGATTTTACATTAAATCGAATGTCGGTTTTTGTCCATCGAGTTGCATTTATTTCATGAAACAATAGAAGAATGTAATAATGATGCTGCTTATAAGTAGTTTATAACTAAATGAGTAATGGACTAGATTTAGATAAAATGAAATAAATGGAATCTCTTTTCATATATCCTCTCTCAAGCGTACGATGGTAATTTTCAATTAAATGCTCTAGTTCATAGTCAAACATACGTGCCAAAGCTCCCCATTAATCGAAAGTTTTGGTGTACTATCCTTTTGAGCTACAGTTCCCTGTCAATGAGACCTAAATAAAATTTAAATAGTGATGTGGATTAAGTAATAGAGGTAATATTTATACCCAATTGGAGTTAGAGAGAAATATTGTCTGAAGAAGTTTGTGTTGATGAGTCGACTTCATTTCGAATACGTAATTTCTTCTGTTTACTTTTACCGTCTGTAATATTTGTATGCTCATACTTGACTTGGCTAGATGGACGAAGGGAGTATGGAACTAATGAGAAGCTGCTTCCGTTGCAACGACATACGTCGGCGGAATATAAATCTTTCTGCGAAATTAACGCCCATTTTTTTCACTCACATACTTGACTGAACGATAAAGTTTAGAAGTATACATCGTTTCTATACATGCGGAGTGTCTCTCCTATTTTAGTTGTCGCTGATTTGATGGTTATATTTGTCCTGTAGTGCATTCTTAATTTATCATGAATGACTGACTTACATCTGCTTACTTCTTATGATAAATACACTGCGTGTCGAATTGCAGTAATCATATGAGGACATGTTTTTCTTGGCGATTCTTGGAGAAAGTATATTTGTTAAAGCATCCTTTTTCCATTAAAACTAGACGATTTGTTTTAGATATGCTCTTATAAGGCCAATGACAACAACAAACTGTATATTTATTAGCATCCTCTGTTTCTGATTCCAGTTATGTAACGACCAAAAATCCGAACCGAAATTACCAAATAGTGAATATACCTCCTGCGAACCTTGAATGTAGAAACCAGATATGCTCGTATGTGTGCCACCCAGGAAAGAAAGTTCGTACGGTGATGGTAGTTTGATCCTCGGTTTTTCTTCTTCGCTATTTTTAAAATTCACTAGAAGTATACTTTTAAAAGAATTAATCTCTTCCTCATTTAGTTTTCAATTCACTCCTACGATATGGATTACAGACCCGTATGATTAACTGGGGTCCATCCCCGCGAGAGTTGAACTATTTATTTACTGATGTCGTTTAAGTATCCTGTTCCTAAATTATAATCCGCTGTTTTGTAATAATTAAAAAATTATGATTAATTTGCATGACAGATTTATGTTGAGTCTAACATAGTCCCTATTATTTAATGTAATATTTTATATAGGTAGATATTTATAATATCCGTGTCGAGCTCTCCTGAGTTTGCTGCTTCATCGTTTGATTACGAGGGAAGGGATCATCCCGAAGGGTGTCCAAGCTGATTTGGTGTTAAACATTCGACTTACAGCTTAAAATTCTTTTCTCTGCTGCTTTCGAGAATAACATTAACTACTTCTTACTCCCTTAAGAGTGAGAGGGCGGGTTACAGGGAATTCAGGTGGAGCTTCATCGTTAAACTTATCTGTCAGTGCCATCGTCCATGATAGATATCGTGGGATAGACACGGAAGATGATGGTAGGGAGGAAGGATGATAAGTATCATCAATTGCTGGGAACTCATTCCTGTAACTTGCTGCGCTAATATCTGAAATGTGAGGTGGAAATGTTGTGTTCATCCTATCATTATAATTTGAACTGGTTGTTTCATTTTTTCAAGGAATAGAGAATACAACTTGTCCAGTGCCAACTACTTTGCCTTTATATTCATTGAATTGCAAACTGTTTCTTTTATCGTCTTACTCCTTAAATATGTACTTATTGTTTTACTTTATCGTCAACTGCTGAGAGCCGTTTTTGAGTCCGAAAATTCCGGGAACATTATGTAAAACAGGATATGGCAGCATGATATTCACCATTATAATATTAATAATCACCGTAATATTGCCACCCTGTTGCCTTCACAGCATATATTGTTCTTCAAAAATCATTATTCTTCCTACCTTACACGCCTAAACAATTTGGTTTCATTTTATTTTGTGATTGATTTTACGAGAATTCAAGAAAAGAACCCACCGAAAGATATACCCTCCACCTATGTTCCTGAGCTCTATAACATCGAATCTAACTGTTCATACATACAAGTTATGGGCGTAGAATTAAATAAATAGCTGAAAACAACTTCCTTCATTCTTGAATATCACTCTGCGGTTCTAGTAGAGTTCTCATATTTTAAGTGTCGGTCGCCTATATTTTCTTAATTCTTTAAGCTCCACGTACCTTATGAATAGATTCATGAATCCCAACATTCCTTTTCTTTCCCTTCCTCTACCTCACTTTCCTACCACTCTTCTTTTCAACTCGCCCTCAAACGTAAAAATTACCTTTCGATTATTTTGCCATTTGTTAAGTGAACTCGGTTTTTTTTCAAGGTCCGAGGTGATATAAAGTATTTTTTATGCATCGTCTTTTTTTTGGTCAGAACCTACAAATTAACTTCGATCCATTTGTTAAACAACATGTTGTAGCATGCAGAGGAAGAAAAAATGCGATAAAACAAAAATTTTGGAATCTTTAATCAACTGTAATTTTAAATTGACTCTGATGATGTCAGTGATATTTTTAAAGAATGTGTCACGGTTTTCTGATCTCGCATCAGGTCGCTAAAAACAAAAAGGTCCCAGAAAGCGAAAGGGTGTTCTCAAATTTATTCTCAAAAATATCCACCCGAATGGAGATTAAAGTCAGGAGATCCCCACAGACAATACGAAAAAAAAGGTGGGGGAAGAAGGATTAAAAGCCCTGAATGTTAATCCACCCTCACATGCCTGTCGGGACAGGTCTAATTTTTCCCGTCCGACTACATGCGTGCGAATTTGGAAGCGGCCAGTAAAAAAAGAGAGGGAGAGATGGGAAGGAATTTGAGAGATTGGTGTGAAGGAGGCCATGGAAGTTAATTTATTAATTAAGTAAAACAACCGAAACGGTGGCGAATGATTTTTTTTAAAGCTATAAAAAGAGAACCGATAAATTTCCCTAAGAATAGGAATCGATGTGATTTTTGTTTAATTACCTGGATTAAGTGAGACCGTAATATTGTTCCCACGGCACTTCTTTAAGAGGTCGCCCGTCCTTCCCCTGGGGGTGAAAAATAGAGAAATAAAGAGCCCCGAGTGTTGGCTGATCAGTTAGCTAGTTATCCAGTGAAACGAAAGGAGTTAAAAGAAAGTCGAAATGTGGAGTATCCAGGGAGAAAACGTGAACATTAAATTAGCAGAAAGGGAAACCAAAGTTTTCATTCATAATGCATAATAATAGATGCATAAATACAACAAAAAAAATTTAAAAGGAATATAATTAATAGTTCAAGACTTAACTTGATAAACTTAATATGTAGCTCTCAATATAAATGTGCGTAGGCATCCTAAAAACGCCGGAGTGAAAGGGAATTAGTGTATTTAGTGGAAGGGTACCAGTATTTTGGAATGAATCATACTCTACTGCTAAAATTCATACCGCAAATTTGAATATACTTTTTGATACTGCCATTTAATTGAGAGAGTAAAATAAAATTTCTTCCCACGATGCTATATGGTCACCATGATCTAAACTGAAGAAAGGTTATCAGGCCTCTAGATTTTAAAAACGAACTCTGTAAAATGTTTTATCAGTTAATTTCGGAAGTATACTTTAAAATAAACTATTTGTTCAAATGTATCATGCGACCCCTCATTGTCTTTTATCTTTTTATCCTCTACAAGTTTCTAATCAAAACTCTTTCCCTAGCGCTCATAGTTTTAATGTTATGCGCGAAAAATCGTTTTTTGTCATGGCCGCCATTTTGTTTATAAACACGATCCGCACCCCCTTTTGACGCAAAGGTTTTTAGAACCATCCTTTTCACCTGTGTACAAAATTTAATTTCATCCAATTTTTTCCGAAATAAGGCGATTATCGACCTATCGACCGACTGGACTATACGTTACGGACACGCTCCGCGTCTGATAAATCCACCGTCATTAGTTTCGTCCGAGAAGGCGTTCCATCTGTCACGAAGAGTTCCATCCGTATACACGAGTCTCTTTAGGTCTCTGTTTTATTTATCGAACGGAAAGTTCAGCGGTGACTCCCTCTCAAGGTCACCTTCCCCCCACACTCCCGCAATTAAACCTCAAGTAATTGTCTGGGAGGTATTTTTCAAAGGCAGTCGGAAGGATGGGTGGTGGATATTAAGGACGAAGCGAAGGGAAGAGAAGAGAAGGGGAGTTCTCGGGAGATTAGCGGTGGGAGGAAATGCGAAGGAAGAAGAGAGGAGGAGGAGGAAAGAGAGAGGACGGGGTTGGAATTAAGTGAGAGCGGCACAGGTTAACGCAGAATAGACAGACGCGCAAGGAGATTGAGGGATTACGCATAGTGAAGCGGCGAGAGCGGGTGGAGGGTTTGTCAGTTGGGGTGGAGGAGGAAAGTGGCGCCGCGTATGGGGTGGAAACACTGGATTTAGAGAACGGAAGGAGATTAATCCTTGGCTGCGTATACCTCAACTCTTTCCTCGCCCCCCCCCCCTCCTACCCAATCCTCCCCACCTCCTAACTAACCGAGAGCCTCCCCGCGGACACGTGTGTGCATTGAGCGCCCGGAACTCTGACCGTGAACAAAGTGGGCAAAAAAAAACTCTTCCCTTCCATCCTTTGCAGGAGTAGACAGGCAAAGTTGTTTTATTTGTAATTTGTTGAATAATTACATTTCCGTGGTTCCTTTTCAATTACCCCCGGTGTCCTTTTATAGTATCATATTGTCCTTTAATAGTATCATATATAATTTTCACCGAATCAGGCGTGATGTGGTGGAAGTGATTCATACTGTGAGTAAAAAACAGCACTTTTCCACAGAAAAAGTGCTGTGTTTTTTACTCTCAGTTTGAAATTATTTCATTAAAAGGTTTATGAACTCTATAAATCAGCATTTGACCTAAAAAGTACATTTACGAACAGGGATTATATCACAGCATTCTCTCAATTGATATATGCGACAATATCTCTTATTAGAGGTCGTGGTAGCCCAGTGGGTAGGGTGCTTGGCTACTGACCGGGTTCGAGACCCGGTGACGACTCCGGACACCTCCAGCTAAACCCAAGCTGAGTAATTATCTCGGGTACCACATCTTCGTGGGAAACCACAGACGGTACAGGGAAAGGAACTGACCCCTCTACCCTGATGTGTGAATTTCCACACACCGTGGGCTTAGTAAATGAGCTCTTCCCTCAGTTAGCATATCAACCTTCGGGTAGAATACTGTGATATCTCTTATTAAATCCAGAATGTCAAGAATCTTAAGCACGTAATGTCAAAAAATTTGACATTTCACAAATAAAAAAAGATAAACTGACGTTAATGTTTACTATTTTTTATTTCTTCTGGAATTGACTTAAAATAGCTCCAAAAATTTTATTGCAATGAATTTTCGATGACTCTTTGTTAATATAAAAATGTGTAAATTGATTCATCTTGGCTAAGGAAATATACGTGTATTTACAAGGAATCTAAACTAGAAGGCTATTATTCCTTCAGCAGATAGGACGGCGGATGCGATCGCCAAGTGCTTCTGGGTGTGTGCGTTTGGCTGCCGTTAAAAGTCTGGAGAAGTTTGAAAGAGCAATCGTTCAATATTAATATAAAAATGAGTTATAGTTTAAATTTTTTCAGAAAAACTATGGATGGATGTATTGTAGTCATTAAAATAAAATTGATGCTCGTTGATAATTTCTTCGCTTTCAATAGGATACTTCTTTCGATCCGCACATATAAAAAAAGCCAAAGATTGAAATTCTGTATGCTTATGTACAGAATGTATGCACTTCTTAGTGATTCTGTCGACGTCCAAGTTTCTTAAGTCAAGGACACCCTTCAGAAGTTTATAATTTCGTGCTAGTTATATACAGTTACGTTTCTTTGCAAATTATGGTGGCCTTGAGCAACCATTTTTTGCCTAAAAACACTGCCTTCGTTTTCATAGGTTTTCAGAAGAGAAATAAAGCGAATATTCGTTCTGTTCTCAGTTTCACAAGGAGTAATATCTATAAGGGTATATGTGGTAGGTAGGTATTGCAAGTGAAATAGGTGTAATAATATCTCAAATACCTGTCTAGGACTTATATTAAAAATAATTTAATAAAAAGGGAATATACAAAATTTTACCAATTACATTAAATCGAGGACTAATTTACATATACATATTTACATTAAAATTATTTTACCTTAACCACACTTTATTTTATGTCAGATCTTCGAAGAAACTGATCACTTAAGTTGGGTGGATGATATTTCAAATAACTTTACCATTATTTCCTTCAAGAGATGAAATATTTAACTGTTACAGTGAGTGAGTGAGTTGTTTAGCAGTCTTTCATCAGAGGGTAACGAACCTATTTGCTTCATGTAGAAAGAAAAATATGAGTTGTCGACACATCAAGCGTTGGAATAATTCAGATAACATCAGGGTGTCAAATACTTACAGGGTATTGAAGTACACTTGCACTTGAGCAATTGGTTTTCATTGGAACTCAATTGATTTTCGATTAATAAGGAATTTTACAACAAAGCTACTTCATCCTAAAGGTTTCATGAGTATAGCTATATTCAGCCGAAAATTAACCTTTTATAACCAACCTTATTCATGAGAAGACATGGAAATGCGCTTCTTTTATAAAGGTCTTATTGAGTGTTTACTATCTTAAGGTCATTATAAAAATAACAGGATCAAGGCATGAATTACAAAATTGTATCGCGGGAATGTTCCAAATTAAAAGTTAGAACATTGTCTCTAACTGAAATGAACCCAGAACAAATAATTTATCATTTTTATGTAATTAGGGTGTCAATAAGACAAATGAATTTTGAATGTCTAAAAGAACTGATAAATTAAATATTTTATTTTAATTATCAAAAGATTTATAGAAACTTAAATTTAATAATACTACGAACTCGAAAACTTAACTCTCTACGCAATTTCAAAATTGTTAAATTGGGTTGTGATGCTTTTTCTTATGCCCTATTTCTCTAGGGAAATGTTCGAATACATTTTTAAAACTCCACTACGTTAAAAAGCATAAATGGTATACATAAAAAGATCATGTATCATAAAATATCAATGTTCCAAGATGAACTCAGAAAATTGGTGGCTGATGACATGTGGCAACGGGCACGGTGTGCATATAATAACAAGAATTTTTGTGTAATTTGAAATAAAAGGTGCGTTATACTTATCCGTTCCAGAGGACACTAGAATCAGCTAGCGGGACCAGGAAATATGATATAATGCCTGGTGTTTATTTCTCCAGGTCTATTGGACACATTTTCAACATCCCTGGGGAAATAAATCCGCCCGTACCTAGTGCCACCGTTATTGGCACCTGTGTCTTGAATTCCGGGCCGATTCTTCGTTCCGAACAGTTCCCAATTGTCCAGTCGCAGGTCCCCAGTGCCTGTCCTGTCGGGGAACACCTCCTGTATGGGTGGGAGGAGGGGCAGAACGGGAAGTTTTGGGATGCTGGGGAGCTGTCCGATCTTTTTGCCCTTCCTCAGCCCCTTGCGATAACCCTCGGAGACCACAAGGTTTTGAGAGGGAGGAAATTTGGTCTTCTTCCCGTCTGAATTCGCCAGGGGAAAGCGCCATTCGTTAGCCAGTCCCAAAGGCTGGTTGCTGTTGATCAGTCCCACAACGTGGTCAGGGTGGACTTGTATGCGAGCTTCTGAATCTCCGCTGGCTGCGAGTACATTATCGACTTCGTGGACTGCGCCGTCAGTGCTGTTGAACAAGCTTCCCTCGTTGGCTTTGGCGTAATAGTTGAGTGGCCTCGGAGAAAGTTGACCTTGAGGCTGAGGTGGATAAGGCTGCTGTGGTCCCAGGGGGTAAGGTTGCTGTGGTCCCAGGGGGTAAGGCTGCTGTGGTCCCTGAGGGTAAGGTTGCTGGGGTCCGGGTGGATAAGGCCTTGGGGGAGGGCGAGGTGGTCTTGGGACGGGACCGTCAGGTGACTGTGGACCAGGAAAGGAGGACCTCAAAGGTTCACCCAAGGCTTTGAAGAATCCTCCTCTGTGGTTATTTAAATATTGCAGGAGGCTGTTCGAATCCTGGGGGCATTCGGGGAAGGCTTTGTAACAGTGCTCCGGGCGCCCCCTGGAAGATATTCCCAAAAGCGCGGCTCCTCCGAAGAAAGAAAGAGGGGATCCATCAGGGTTGCCCAATGTCAACGCGGCCAGGAGCCTGCAGAACGACATGATATGGTGACATTTAAGTTTTACATCTTCTCGAATCGGAGAGATCAAAGACATCCACATATTTTATAATAATTATAGGCATAATTGACACAACATATTAAAATCGCAGGTTGATATTAAACAACGCAGAAATATCTTATGAATAAAATTTTTCTAATGGAAAATTGTGGTGTCGATTATTATAACAGCTAGGGTCTTCTACACAAATTCGTATTGGGGAAATGTTTAGGGGAGATGATTTACAACTTGATTTGCACCAACTTTCATCGCACGAACCAGAAGTATCCTACTGGATTCCTAGCCTCATGTCTCAAAAAATTACTGACACCCGTTTTCTACGTTGAATTGCATCCCCTCCAAGAAGTTTCACTTTGTGTAGCCTACATTGAATATGTAGGGTTACGACTATCTCTAAGATCAGTAACACCTCATTAGGTGACTATATAAATTATTCTTAAAATTACGGAGGTCTTAAACCTTACACTCCTATATCATTCAGTTGGTCAAAATCTCCTCCTGACATTGTTCCAATAAAATATCCAAATTTATTTCTCCTGTTATTTGAAGAATTCCGTTCCATAAGTTTCCTAAAGAATCAGTTTCACATTTTTACGCCATCTTCAACACATGAGACCAAAAGGGTAAATTTGAACGTAATTCAGGCAATTAATACTTACTGCAACAGTTGCTCCTGACCCACGAAAGATTCGCCCTGCGAAGCCGGCCTGTACGGTCTGTAGGGCCGGTAACCACCGCTGTACACTCCTGGCATCGATCCAGACGTCAGCTCGCACAGCAACCGCGGGACACACCTCCTGTCATCGAATTCGGTGACAGAGAGGACGGCCCTGTTAACGATATTCGATGGCAACGGTGGGATAAGGAAGGGGTTGAAGAATGAAGGGTTGGGATCGCCGAAGGACGGAATCGGGGGGGGCCTTGGGGGTCTCTGCCCAGGGAAGGGTCGCTGGGGAAAAGGGGTCGGCGGGTAGGGGCCACCGGGAGGAGGAGGGCCGGGAAGGGGTCTGGAAGGGAACTGTCCGGGGTATGCCGCCCCGGGTGGCGGTCGGACGTCTTCGTAGGTTCCCAGAGGCGGGAATCCGACTGGGGGGCGCTGTCCCGCCGCCGCGGGGGGCGGGCGAGGAGATCCGGGAAGGACGATGCGG
>WURS02460086.1:0-13638 GCA_011762765.2 Rhinocypha anisoptera | reverse complement strand
CTACAAAACAGGCAAAAACATCCTGATTATATTCTATATTTCGTTCTATCAGTGTCCTCATTACAGCTATCGCATCATGAGTCCCTCTGCCTCTTCTAAAACTGAACTGATCTTCACCTAGGTATTCTTTAGCCCTCCTCTCCAGTTTTTTACTGATTATTCTTAGAACTACCTTAGCTGCATGCGGTATAAATCTAATTGCCCTATAGTCTTCACACTCAGCTGCTTTCTTCTTCTTTACTTTTGGTATTAATATCGACCTAACGAAATCTTCCGGCCAAATTCTCTCATCGTAAATTACTCTAATTAACTCATAAAACTACTTCCTTCCTGCTTTTCCTAAACCCTTGAGTAATTCTACTGGTACATTATCCACCCTCACTGCCTTATTCCTCTTCATGTCCCGCAGGGCCCTTTCGATGAGATGATTAGGAAGATGGCAGAGAGTAGAAAGTGGAAAAACACAAACACAAAAACACAGGACGGGAGACGTAAATACCGAGAGGCAAATAATAAATTGAGGAGAGAGACGAATAAGGCGAAGGAGGCATTGTGAAAAGAACAGTACGAGTGCATGGAGAAGTTAGAGAAGCAAGGACAAATGGGCTTACTATAGGAAAAAAAACTGTACTATAGGAAGTAAAAGCCTTAACGGGAAATAGAATAGGAAACAAGATCCCTACTATAAAATATAAGTCAGGCAATATAGAACTAATAGAACAGGAAGATGTTCGGAAAAGATGGAAGGAGTACGTGGAGGAACAGAATGGGTATATAAAATAGTTAAAAGAATTTTATGTCACATCACTATCCGGCGTTACTCTCTTTGTTATAATGTCATAGTACTAGACTACCCCTTCAAGAAATGTGAGATTTGAGCAAACACTGTGAATGATTGTTCACATGCTTTATTTACCAAGGAAATCTCATACCATTGAGAGAACTCAAGAAAAAAGACTGTCTCGAGATTAAACCAACGGCCGAAGAATTGATTTACAGCCATGATTTTTGAGTTGGTCGCTACCGTCAAAATTATCCCCTCGGCCACCCTATCAATATTTACCTATTTTCTTCTCCTGTCTCACCTTGAGAACGTCTTTCCTGTAAGAAGGTGATCGGCAGATGGTTATTGACGGGTAGGTCATAGAAGTGTTAATGAGAACCTTGGAATGAGTTGAAATCGGTGGATTCGTTAATTTTTTGAAGCATTGGGCCAGCTGAAACAATAAAGGAATAATATTTTTATTACATTTAGTAAGTCACTTAAACGTGCTTACCAAAAAATCTATTCAAAGATACATTATTTCAGTTACATTTTAAACTTCTATCAATTCTACCTTAATGTGGATATTAATACTATGAAGTGGATTTGTTATGATCTAATTCTTAAACGTAACAGATGCATACTCTAAAGTTATACAAATATTTTTATTTGATATTTTACGCTTCTTATGTTCTTGATGTTTACCCTTCTTTCTTGCAGTTCTCTTTAAATATAACTCCATGTGTTGAAACAAATGTAATATAATACCCTTGCATTAAAATCGGATAATTACTCAATTAAGGAATACAAAACTGATAAAATAGTAAAAATTCTTTCCTGACTGAACTAGAAGCAGATATTAATTAATAATAGGTGACTAACTCATTCATCAAGTTGAGTGACTTCCTGCAGGAAGAGTCATTTCCATTTCCTTTCCTAAATATTTTTGAACTTGAATTTAGAATTCTAGACACGTTCTGAATATAAAGTATGAAAAAATATGGCAAACATGGAAAAACAAACTTGGAGACTTCTTACATATTTTTCGTTAACTGCTAATAACCTACAGTATATTTACAGTAGCATCTACTCACAATATTTAAATCTGAAACGGACATTTCCCAGACGACCTCTGGCCGTTTCCTAGACAGATTATTCCATTCTAAAAATTACATTTTTTTGATTTCCGTTTGATGTTACAAATATCTAATCATATATCTTTGTAATCACAATATTACTCACCTGAAAAAGGACAGTAATGGAGCATGCGACGAAAACAATTATTCTGACGATCTTTTTCGGTTGCCCCAAATAATCCTGATACAGTTTCCGAGCCACTTCTTGAAGCTTTACTATCTTTGTTCTTCCGATCACCAATCGTTTCTTGAATACCGAGCCCTCAGAGTCCATTTTCTTCTTTGATAATAAATATTGAATCATTCTTACAGTCAAAGTGGTGGAATGAACCAATGTGCTAATTCGGACCTGACAATGATCAATTGATGTAATAAGTAATTTTCATCATAATAAGACAGTATGAATGATTTGTGATTTTATGTAGTTTAATATTTTTAATGAATGCAGCGCTGCATGGTCAGAGACTAGGTTTCTGAGAAACGTCGATGAGGAAAGATAGAAGCATGTGGAAATTTGGGTTTAGGAGTGGGTTAAGCAATGAGTCTTTGCCATTAAAAAACCATCCGCAATCATGAAGTCAGATATGTCGCCTTGGTTAACTAATGAAGAATTAGCCCTAGCTAAAAAAGTCCTAAAAACGAAAATATTAAATGAATTTCAAGAGGATTAAAAAGGGGAAAGAGGGTTTTTAAGTGGAAAAGTAAAAGATATATATTGTTTAAACGTTAATAGGACGAAGTCATAACAACTATTCGAAGCAATTGCATTTCGTATCTTAAGTCTTATGGTGTAGAGAATAGTTGATCTGAGGCTTCAAAGTCCTATTAAGAAATTCCGGGTGAAAAGTAGTATTGGTAAAAACCAAATTAAATATGAAGTCGTGTGTTAGGAGTGATGTTAGGGGCGTGGTGAAAGAAGAAATTGAAAATGAATAGGTAGTTAGGGAGTATATTTAAGGAACGTACAATTTTAGGCGCAACTAAAAAATTGGATAATTTTAACAACATGGAAAGTAGGAGTAAGAAAATTTTTAATTAATGAACAGCTGGTAATAAAATATCAATCACTCATAAAATGATGAGTGAATGATGAATGATCATGAATAACTCATAAGATGATGATGATAGTGAAAACATTATGTATTAAATATAATACGGGAAAACTTTGAATAAAAGCAAATAAGATGCACAGGGAGTGAGAACAATACTAGGAATAACCTTATGGCAAAGAAATTTAGATTAGGCCATTAGATAGAGAAATGGGATTGGGAATGACGACAAAGTTTTGCTGGGGCGTTCACGGGTTCCCAACCGGGTGATTGTGTTGACGGGCACCGAAGTTTCAAAGGTTTAAGTTTCCCATATGAAGACGACCAGTATCATCAAAACCGGAGAACCTTCATTTAAAATAATGCGGAAATAATCCGCGATCTTTCAAAGATAACTTCTCGTCAGCGACGTTTACAATGAGGCGGAAAATGGACCGTGAGAAATTAAAGGAATCTAAGTGATTGGGATGCATAAAAACCCACAGGATGTATTAAGGATATAGAGAGAATGGAAGAATCATATTTATAGGATATACCGTAGTACTCACGAGGAAGTCCCTTCAGAATTCTAGCTTCCGTCAATTTTAGTGTGGTTGGTACAGCAGAAACATAAACTTAATTATGTATGAAATAACGGTAGCAATATTAGTTTAAGTTCTTAGTTCATAGAGCTGCTATAGAGGACTTTTATTCGTATTAGTAATTATCAAAAGATGCGTGAGATAGTTTACAACTCCTTCGAAAAAGATATTTGCAATTATTGTACTCAATATAAAAACAAGATTATTATTTTATATTAGACACCAGAATACCCTCTTTCAATCTATTGAGTACAGACGAGCCTTACCCCTTCCTTTTTTCCTGGCCATCTTGTGGCTTCTTCGATACCCGTAATAATGTCAGTGAAACTCCACTACCTAATTAAAATGCCTTTAGATTTTCTGCCAACCAGGATTTCCTAATTCTTTGCTTACTGGAATTTGATAACTTTACGCATTTTACTAGAACAATTGATCTCGTTTCTCCCCACTTAACTGTAATTCTACTATAAAAATAATAAGTCTCTCTTATATGTTGGAGAACTTTGTACCATGAGTTCCCTTCTTAATCTATAGGGTCTAAATCAATAGGGTTCTAACATGATGATGCCTTTAAAGACAGTTATACTAACTTATTAGGAGCTGGGTGTGGGCACTCAGCTTCTAAACTGTACGATTTTCTGAGCCCCAGTACGATACTTCCAAAAAACTTCACGCGTCATGTGAATGGTAACAGTTGACTCTCTCCTGCGTTAGTTTATCTCAAACATCGCAGAGCTTCGTACAAAGCGGTGAGGTTCTACCCTCCCCTATCAAACAAAAATTTCGGGTCGAATACTGATGAGGCAGTTTCACATTGTGAATTAGGTCCTAAAATTAGTTTTACTATGCCCTCTCTATACCCTTGATTTTTCTTTCAAATATAGATCTTACGCTTCAATAAACCCTTTTCTTCACTTAATCTGTTCTTTTAAACCCTAAATCCGATAAGTATGCCTCCCCAAATAGATGATTGTCTTCGACTTCCGCCTTTTGAGATGGATAATTCATGGGCCCTCCTCCACGATCCATAGATTTCCTACTCGATACATGTAATTTCAGATCAATTGCGTAGTTCTTCTCATCTGACGACGAACAAGTGATCAATAGTTTTGTCTTCATAGATATATTTCACGTGAAAGGACGTGGTTAGGATTTCTAGTTTCCTTGAGTTCATGATCAATAATTACAGAGTAAAAAGAAACTAGAAAAATTTGTCTGTTTGAATTTAAATATTACGTACCCGTAAACGGGTTACATAAACTTTTTAAACTTCCACTGCACCACCGCTCTTATTCAACTAAATAGGACATTTTTTCGAATTTCAAATCTATTTTTCACAATATGATCATAATTCAATACACAATTAACGTTTTTTGTGATGGTGATGGTAGAAAATTTTCTGGCTAGAAACCCATTAGTTAATATTCAAACCTCTAAGAAGATGCTTGAATTTTTTTACTTTCATCTAAGCACAATCAGAATTAGTATACAATTTCAATTCATCTTAATAATTACTGCTCAAATTCTTTGGCGCATAAAAAGCCTGTTAATCCTGTGTTCTAAGGGTATGTGCGACTCTGACATTGAAATAAATTCAAACAGGAAACTTGCACAGATAAAAATTTGTGAAATACGTGCACGAGAAGTATTAAATTGAATTTGGTCTTACCTCCCAGTTTGACGGCGTCGTTGAACCCCTAAACGTTCTCCAGTGGTTTAAAAATACAAAAAGCTAGTTCGGAAGGGAAACAAGGAATGGTCTTTCGTGTGGTGTCGAGAGATAGGCGAGCATGTGAAAATATTAAGCGCCTGCGTCCGAACCATATTGCTTCAAAGATTCCGTAAATCATCTCCCCCTATTGCTTGTCATCTCGCTGTCAACCGTCGGCTCTCTTTCTTTAAAAAATAAGGCGTCATCGTTGGTATATATGGATTTGGATGAAAAGCACTGCAAACATAATATAACACATCGAGATACAAGCTCGTAATAATTCGTGTAGGGGAAGTCATCATTCGTCTAAACGTTTCCGAGGAAAGCTGGAGATAATATTTTTAATAAACTGCTCACCAATACATAATCTTTCCGAGCCATAACGGTGATTATATAAGCTACATTTCATTATCTCTGGTTCATTAATAATGATTCTTTAAAAAAATTATTTTTCGCTATTAAATTACAGAATCTAAAATAAAGAATATAAAAGGCATAAAAAATGATTTGAAGCACTATCCATGTGCTGTATGATACATTCGAAATGCACGTATCTTATTGATGTACAAGTGTCTAACGTTAACTAAGGTTGTTGATCTCAGACTTATGATGCAGACCGTGATTAACTTCTGATTTAAAAAATTAGAGTTAATACATTTTTAGGGGACTATGTTTCTCAAGTTCAAGAAAGGTGGACCAATTTTGTGATTTTACGAATAACCTTATACTAAGTTAGCTTAGTTTCCAGTATTAGCAGTTGTCTGCAGCGACCTCTTTAAGCTCTACAGCGGAGTACCACAATAGGACTGGTGATGTATGCAAATATGTATTTTACCTTTCCTGACCATAGGACCTTTTGTTCCACACTCTTTCTATATTCCATCAGTAATAATGCCTGTCCTTTTCCTACCCCTGCTTCCTTAGCATAATTTTTTACCTTCCACCGCCGATTCCAACATTCAAGTACCTCGCAGTATCCCCTCCATCCAGATATAAAGATTAGGAAGGTCATAATGTATTGCTGAGGGAAAAAGGATATGCAATTTTCCATTGGTTGGGAATGAGAAATAATTTTAACGGTCCCTTTCTGCAGAGTAAATTAAACTTTGGCTGCTGAGATATGGCGAGCTGAGATGAGGATAAGGTAACTTAGGTTGGAGGATAGTCTTTGAGGATATCTTTGAAATGATGAACACATGAGCACGCAAATGAACGTGTGATTCGTAGTATTATTGCGTGTTGTTAATCGCTATAAAACTACTATCGCTGATTGTAACTCAATGAAAGTTTTGATTTAAGATATAATCCTAGAAAATATACAAGTGAATTGAGAGTTTTCATTCGAAAGCATTTCTTTTCGGCGCCCTCTGAGGAACTCCCTTCCCGTTGCTACGTGGCTCATGAAAATTCGCGTATCAAATTCTTCTCGTATGCATACCGTTTGAAAAAGAATCCACGTAGTAAGTCGACTCTTATCAGTCGCCTCTCTCTCCCTCCTGCTCCCTTAATTTTCACATTTCCCGTCAGTTTTCTCCAATTCACCCAACCAATCGCTTTTTCGAGACCCCAAAGCACAGCGAACGCACATGGTGAGTCTCCTCACAACATATATCGTCATCCATTTCGTCTTTTTCCACTTTCCTCCCCTAAAACAAAACTGTTCCCCACCCATTCCTTCCTCCATCTTGCTTACCATACTTCTATTCATTACTCTTAGTAGGGTCTATGCAGCATGTCAAATGAGACGAATTGTACATTTTGTTGCACTCTTTGTCTTGTCATCATAGCTTTCAGTAAGTATTTTCTGTCCACTCTTCTGAATCTCATATCATATTACAGAGATCGAAGATATCTCCTATAGATTTATAATTCATATTTTTATCGGTCGAATCAAGTAAATAAGAAGTAGAATCACCCAGGGGAAAAAAGTCTTCAGCGATATAAAACAGTTAGCGTAAAACCAAGAAAAAATTTAGAATAACGAAAAAATAATTAAGAAGTATTTTAACTACCAGACAGGTAGATGAATAGATATCTATTAGATATCTAACAGATATATTTTTCTCAAAAAAACTGTATATATATTGGATATCTATAGA
Organism: Rhinocypha anisoptera; assembly: GCA_011762765.2. Classification (NCBI taxonomy): domain Eukaryota; kingdom Metazoa; phylum Arthropoda; class Insecta; order Odonata; family Chlorocyphidae; genus Rhinocypha; species Rhinocypha anisoptera. Next base: position 6,299 of record WURS02460086.1, on the reverse strand, counting down.
TCATCTTTAGATAGACATGATTTAGATATCTAATTGCTGTGTGGCGCTGGATATAACTGTATATGTCTAATAGATATCTATATTGTGGCTCCCATATATATCTAATAGATATCTTTCGGGAGATATCTATATTAGATGTATATCTATTAAATATCTAATAGACATCTATTGGTAGACCATCTATGGATAGATATTTATAGACATGATTTAGATACGTATATAATTATATCTATTTGCTGTCTGGGCTGCAGTCTAATAAAGTCTAGCTTATGAAGCAGAAACATGGACGATCAAGTGAGGATAGAAGAAATACTTGGAACGACTTTAAATGTAGATATGAAGAATAATGAAAAGGATTATACGAACTCAAAAAGTACAAAAAGAAGAAGTGTTGCCAAATATGAAGTCGAACGACGAAAAAATATTTTCAAACCATTCATATTTATAAACTTATATTTTTTTTAAATATTTTTAAAAATTTATTGAAATAAGTTTATGGCTTTAATATTGGCTTACATTATAGCTTACATTATGGGCTGTTAGAAAAGTATCCAACCTTTTGCCAGGGGAAAAAAAACTGGCATGCCTGGAGCGTTGTAAACCTAATCACCCTCAAAATAGGCTCCTTGGGACTCCACACATTTCTCCCAGAGGTGTTGCCATTGTTGGAAGCATTCCGAGAAAGCTTGTTTCGGAATGGAGTTTAGCTCGGCTGTCGCTGCAGCCATAATGTCCTCTCTTGTCTGAAGTCGCGTTCCTTTCAATGGCCTCTTGAGTTTGGGGAACATCCAGAAATCGCAGGGGGACCATGCCAGGAGAGTAAGGAGCCTGTTGAACCACAGGAGTCTGGTTTTTCCCCAAAAAAAGTCTGAATCTAGTGCGAGGAATGTATTGGAGCATTGTCGTGGTGGAGGGACCAATTTTCTGTTGACCACAACTCCGGTCTCTTGCGCCGCACAGCATCACGAAGGTGACGGAGGACATCCCTGTAATACCTTTTGGTGATTGTTTGACCCTATGATGCGTGCTTGCTGTATACCACACCACGGGAGTCAAATAAAACAGTCAGCATCACTTTGACGCTGCTGCGCACTTGGTGGGCCTTCCTCGGTCTTGCTGACGTGGAATGCTTCCAATGTGACTACTGGGCTTTGGTTTTCGGGTAGTACCCGTACATCCAGGACTCGTCACCAGTGATTATGGTGTTCATGAAGTCGGGGTCACTGTTTTTGGAATCCAGCATGTCCTGTGAAACTTCAACACGAAGTTGCTTTTGCTCAGCCGTCACCAGCTTCGGCACGAATTTTGCCGCCACTCTCTTCATGGCAAATCTTCGGTCACAATGGAATGTACCTAAAAAAATACTGATGTCCACCTCTTCCGCAATTTCTCGGATAGGCACACAATACCCCACATGACCACAGCGTTCACTTTTGCAATGGCCTGGTCATTTCGGTATGCTGATGGCTAATTGGATCGTGGCTCGCTCTCCAACGATGTTCGCCCATTTTTAAACCGGTCGTACCACTCCTTAATCTGTGCGATGCCCATAGCGTCGTCACCGAAAGCTGTCTTAATCTTACGAATAGTTTCCACCTGTCTGTCGCCCAGTTTCTGGCAAAATTTGATGCAGTAGCGGCTGCTCCAGTCATTCCGTCATTTTCCTTGCAATACAAAAAACCGACGAGAGCACTACACACTACCTCACTCAAATGCTGCTTGCCAACAACAGACGCTATTGACAGGTGGGAAAAAATTCACACATGCGCACGAAGGTTCAAAGTCGGCTCATGCAAGTGCGCTTGATTCAAAGCCATCAGGTTTTAGCAAAAACATAAGGTCGGATACTTTTCTAACAGACCTCTACTAAATTGGGAGAATTTTAGAAATTGCATTCTTGTTCTATCGGCGACGCGAGTAAGGCTTAGTTTACTTGAATGATAGTTCTTGGTTTGAAGCATATCCTTAATCATTGTGATCATATATTGTTAACAATAAAATTAAAAACAATGTCCATTACTAATAGAATAATAATAGTTATTATTAATAAACATTATGTTTAATCATAATATTTTTACGATATTTATATAGACAATACAAACAAATAATTTGGAAAAATATTTACAAGTTGCCAGGCTGGTAATAGTGCAGGAAATTAATCAGCAAGTTCATCTGGCTCAGAATCAGGAGATAATGAAATTTGATCTGACAAACAAGAGTAATTCTAATTAATCGATTGCATCTGGATCAACGTTTGGTGGTAGAAGAAGGTATCTGCTGACAGTGATTAAAGTTTCTTGTGGTAGCGTGGAAGAAGAATGTAAAAAAATCTTTCATTGTTTTATGAAACAAATTAATGTACTTGTTTGAAGTTTCCTCATCTTTCTCAAATAGTAACTAGTGTCGTAATGTGATACCAAGGATATAAAGCAACAAATCTGTGATTTTATTACCACATGATAAGGTTTTCAGAAAAATATGGGGCCAACGAATCACGTCTTTATCTATGCCAGTTATATCTGCGGATACTTCTATGTTTGAAAAGAAGTGGCGAGCTCAATTTCCATGATTTGTATCATCTGAGCCTTGCTCTAGCTATCTAAAGCCAATCCGAAATCCTCTCGGAAGTGATCTTGAATTCTCTTCTTTTTACTATGCATTTTCGAGGATCTTTCTCTCCTAATTGCCACTTTTCACGGGTAATATGAAGGATAAGTTCCAGCAACACTTAAGACAACCTAATCCAGGCGTGCATGGTAGACATACGATACTCAAAGTTTTCGTCTTTCATAAATCTTACTAAAAAGCCATTGACGCTGTTAAATTCTTTCAATGTAGGACCAAATAAGTGGCTTCTTTGACTGGAGAAGGTAACAGTTACATACTTTATCATCTCTATTAAAGTTGAAGTGTTAACTTGATCTTTTTTAATGGAAGGTTACATTTAAAGTCGGTGAGATTCTGAATCTGATCATCCTTATTGGCTAGAGATGTGCGATTCCGGTTCGATTCACTCGGAAATCTATTACTTTAATATGATTCCCTATCATTTTGAATCGATTATTTTGATCCGATTCTGATTCGATTCCTTTCCGATTCGATTCAGTTACGATTCCAATTCAGTTACGATTTCGATTCGGTTACGATTTCGATTCGAACATATTCACGTGATCTGATTCGATTCGATTTAGAAGATCTAATTTATCGATTCATACGATACGATTCGAGTCGATTTGGTCGAATCGATTTATTTCTTGAAATCGCCCATCTCTATTGTAGATCTTTCTTGTAGATATATTCCACAATTAAAAAGATAATTACATTATTTATATAATGTAAATATAATAATATGCGAGTTCATTGATTTAGGCAATAGAATTTCATAAATTTAATAACCATATGGTATACATATAGGCAGTGTCTATACACAAATATAGGGTAAATGTAGGCAGTCGCGTATGGAATCTGTTTTAGTTTTTAATCATTTGATATACCTGACAGGTTTTGGTTTTTTAAATTTTCTATTATAAGAAAATCTATCTTCCACCAGAAATACGTTTCATAACCCCGCACTACTGAACAATATTACTTTTTAAATATTTTATTACAATATTCTCGGAAAATTTGTTGAAATTTTTCATTAAACTTATCAGAAAAATGCTCATTAACACTCATATAAAAAGAATTATTTCATTTTAAAATGTAATACTACCTAATTTCACGCGATGATTCCATCTCTTAAAGTGGATCTCGACCAAACACCCGGTTCGTGGTCCCGTCAAAAGCATGCGTCGCGCTGTGCCTCGCTGACGCGTGTAGGCTGCTTCTAGGCGGAGGTCAGAAACTTACTAAATAATTAAAATCTGCGCTTCTAGCATACCCACCTATAAAGTTTTGTGAAACTTCAGTCATCACTCTACACGGCCTATTACTAGAAATTTCCTATAACGGTACTTTATTTTGATCTTGTTGGTCAAGTCCTGTACACAGTTTGGCGTGTGAAAATTCACTTTTCGGGGTAGGGGAGTCAGTTCCTTTTCCTATTCACCTGCGGTTTCCCAGGAAGTCCTGGTACCTAGAAAATCACTCAGTGTGTGCTCTGGATGGAGGTGTCCAGAGGCGTCACCGGGACTTGAACAAACACCCCTGGTTCAGCAACCGCTCACTCTACCGATTGAGCTACCAAGATCCCCGAAGTTTCAGGCAAACGAAGCAGATGGAGGAAAAGAATTTACATTTTGGACAGAAAAATGACGGGCATGTAGAGCGTAGAGATGAAGAGGGAGTTTATCATAGGGAGGATAATGGTGATCCCCAGTGGAGTCCTTCCAAACCACACAATAGTCACCAATCGAATGGAGTGTTCCATAATTATAAGTCTGGGAAGGCGATAGCCTTTATTAGTGGTTATACTACTGTGTTAAAAAATAAGGTGAATTTGTTTTAAAAAATAAAAAAATTATTTATTCTTCCAAATCAATTTCGTCGCCTTCAAAGTAATCCCCACCCAAAACAATGCACTTATGCCAAAGTTTTTGCCAGTTGTCGAAACAGTCGGAAAAGTCATTTTCCGGTATGGTCTTCAATGCTTTCGTCAATTCGTCTTTTATTTCCTCGATGGAGTTGAAATGGTGTCCACGGAATGGTATTTTGAGTTTAGGGAATAGCCAGAAGTCACTCGGTGCTAAATCAGGCGAATACGGTGGTTGCGAAACGAGTTGCATTTTTGACGAAATGGTCTCGAATTATCAGTGCTGTGTGAGCGAGTGCAGTATCATGATGCAAAAACCAAAAGTTGTTTGTCCCTAGTTCCGGCCTTTTGCGGCGAATAGCATCACACAAGCGACGCATAACACTTAAACAATGTTCTTTGTTAACAGTTTGGCAGGTTGGAAGGAATTCATAGTGCACCACGCCACGATAATCCAAGAAAACTTATTTACCTTATTTTTTGGACACAGTAGTAAGCATCTGTAGATGTTAGGTAGAAAACCTATGAATGATTTTAATTAATTCCAATGGAAAAATCAAGGGAAGTATAAAAAGGATCACTATCTTTCAACGCTAAATATCGTTTTTTTTTCAGAGATTACAGATAAGCTAAAGTTTTTTATTATGACGAAAATTCAATAAAATCTGACACTATTTTTGAGGGGTTGAAAGTCTTTATTATATCATGGTTACATAAACATAATTATAATGGTAAAAATTATAGCATGTACCAACACACTCTCGCCAAAAAAATTGTGAAACGGCATTAGTTATGCGGTTTGCTCTAGCCAATGAATGATTTTCCCTTACTAAGGCGTGATGAGCATGATAGCCTCCCTTGAAATGACTGTTCGGTTCATTTTCTGTGATTTTAATCCGTTACACCATCAATGAAGGATAAGTCTGGTTCACTGAAGGGATAGATTTTCCTTCACCTCGTCATCCTGAACTTCATCGAGACACTATAGGTTTTCAGACTCCCCGACTTCCTATCTGATTTTCAGGTGCTGTATGAATTCGAACCCAGGTCATTGCGACGCAAAACGTTTTGACATTTTCACTGAGATGGCAATTCTGCTGTTGGGGCACACGCGGGTCTGGAAGGTGGTCTTTCCTTCCTACTTATGCTTGGGGAGGAAGTAAACAAGTCTACCCAGCGTGGACGAGATGACCGGCAGCTTCCTCCGAGGCAGCGGTTCGATTTCGCCTGTGTAATTGATTCTTCTGGTATTTAACATCCGCCTTAAGGTATTCGTCAGCGTGGTCATAATATCCCTCCGCCTTCCGCTTTCTTTCATTTCCTTGCAGAAGTCTTCCACGAACCATGAACCATCTTCATGATTTGTCCAAGAGTAACGCCCTGCCGGTGAGAAAAACACCTTAAAGACTTTTTTCACTACCGAATGACATTAAAGTTGAGCTGGACTATCGCTGGTCCATGCGTAGTTCAAGAGCAAGCATTAAGTAAGATACGCAGAGTGACCCCCGGTGGACACTATGTCCTGTAAAACATCACGAGGGTCATTGAGAACTATTTTATATGCAACCGTGATTCCCACACCAAAACCAGAACTAGTTAAAAAGTGAACACTTGAAAACGAAAACTAGTCTTTTGTTTGAAAAAAATATCGGTGATGCAAGCTTCAGAGTTCAACAAGTTGCCTCCGCCACTTACTTATATTTAGTACGCCGATAAAATAAGTTAATTTAGGCTGAGAAAAGGAATAACGTACTCCGTATTTTTCCACTTGATTTTTAATTTAGTACAACTAGTTTCAACGCTACGGCGTCATCATCAGAGGTACCTG